>CAJVPK010000320.1:0-39971 GCA_910592015.1 Diversispora eburnea | reverse complement strand
TTTGAGAGAAGGTAAGTATTATTTAAAAAATAAAATAATAAATAACAAAAATTTACCTTTATAGACATTTGCGATGCCGATTTTGAGGAGAGAAGGTTCCTATAAACACAATTTTGAGAGAAGATAAGCATTATTTAAAAAACTCCACCTTATAAATATCTGCAAACATAATTTCTAAGTGTTATACATATTAAAAATTAAGATTTTTTATACATGACAAAAATATTGAAATTAATTATATATTATTACGACATAATTACAGCATTGCGACATAATTACGGCATTGTGACATAATTACGGCATTACGGCATAATTACGGCATTACGGCACAATTACGGCATTACAGCACAATTACGGCATTACGGCAAATAATTGCAACTAGGTATTGAATTGCAACTAATTGCAACTTTTGAAAATAATTATGGCAGGTATCTTTACTCATTAATATGTACGATCTGTTACCCAAATATCGATAAATGTAATATAGTCCTGTCCATCTGCTTTGAAATTTGTTCTCATATACTAACTACAAGTCGAATCGATATTTCAACACTATTTCGTCAACTTTATAAGTGATAGCCCTTATCTTTTTATCATAGGTCTTTTTCTGTCTTTCTTAAGTGCCTTTTATATTTTTCACAGTTTTTTTTTATTTTCAGTAAATATCCTTATAATTTTACCAATTCTTCTAATAATCAGCTTTTCATATTAATATTTATTAATCGACTCCGATGGTCACATTAAAATATCGAGTTCCACTGGTAGAATAGGAGTTCAGCTATACAAAAGATAAAAAAGTTCGTATTTCATAATATTATTTCTCATAATACAATATGCGAAAAGAGCTGGAGGTATTAACACGTCCTAGTTATAAATCATATCTTGCATACATTTCACCAAGATTCACATAATGTTTGGTTAAAATACTTTGTTAAGCCATTGGTTTGCAGGTGATATGTAAAAATAAGTCTGTGGTGCGATCCTATTATTTTCACTAAATTTGCTACTACCTGGCTTAAAAATACCATTCTCCTATTGGAAAGTATCTCTTTAGAGCATCTATATTGACATATAATCTTGTCATATATAAACTATGTGACAGTTATTACGTCTGCTCTTTCAATGGCTCTTGTCTCTGGCCACTTTGTGAAATATTCTATAGCCATCACTATATATTTCTTTATCATAGAGTCAGCTTTAGGAAGCCTATAATATTGATCTTCAATTAATCAAATGATTGTTCTACTTTGATTGGATACATTTTCTCAGTTTATGTGAACTTGTCCTGTCGTTGACATGCATCGCAAGTCTCCACATAATTTTTAATATCTATACCTATAGAAGGCCAATAATATCATTGTCTAACCTTATTTATAGTTACCTTTATATTAAAGTGTCCTGCACTTGGTGTACTATGTATATTATGCAGTATTCTTATTATATTGTCTTTCAAATTACTCGTAACAGGTTACCATTTTTATTACACTTAAATAATATATTATCATAAACAATATAATAATTTGTCTGTTTTCTCAGTTGTTGTCGTTGTTTGCTTGTTCATACTTGTGATAAATTGTGTTCGATTAGATATTTAATAATTAGGTTATAAGTTTCCATATTCATTTAATTGAATTTCACAGGTTTTTGATATGTTCAAGGCCTCTTTTTCTTCTGTTTTGTTTTTTTTATAGTTGAATTTGGAAAAAGGTATCTGCATTAGTGTTGAACCTTTTCAGCTTATGAATTATATTGTAGTCATATTCGAACAGTTCAAAAATCCATCGTGCAATTTTTCCCTTGGGATGTGAGCAATTTTTCAACCAGGTAAATGTGACGTTATCGTATACAAATCAAATTTAAGTCCATACAAGTAATGTTTAAAATATTGTACAGCCAAATAGTAACAAGACACTCTTTCTCTACAACAGTATAGTTTTGTTTGGCGGTGGCTAGAAGTTGTCTAGTGTAAGTAACAGGATGTTCTTGATTCGAATTATTCTTTTGAGAGAATACAGCTTCAATTCTCTAGTCAGATGTATCTGTGTTAAGTATAAATCATTTTAAAAAGTCAGGATAAACCATTACTGATACTGAAGTGAGACATTTCTTTAATGAATTGAAAGACAGTTAGTATTCATTTTTTCAATCAAACATGATGTCCTTTTTAGTAAGATTATGCAGTAGTTTTGCAATGGTAGAAAAGTCTCATATATATTTTTTGTAGTAAGATGCTAACCTCAAGAAAGCATGAACGTCGGTCTTATTCTTGAAAATGAGATATCAGTGAACTTTATCTATCTTTACTGGATCAGGTACTATTCTTTCAATTGTTACTATGTACCTCAAAAATATCAATTTTGTTCGGAAGAAGTTATATTTTTCTAAATTTATTTTTAATCATGCCATATCTAAGAAGGTAAAGGTGGTTCTCAGGTGATTCTTGTATTTTTTATGAATTTTCGAGCAGATGATAATATCATTTACGTATACTAGTACAAACTTTCATATTACTTTGTAAAATACTCAGTTTATTACTCGTTGAAATGTCATGGGTGCATTAATGAGTTCAAATAGTATTATCAAGAATTTGTAGGTACTGAAAGAGGTAGTAAAAGTAGTCTTCTCCTGATCCTTAAGTGACACTTCCACTTGTCAAAATTTGGATACTAAATCAAGTGTCAAAAAGAAGGTGGAATATCCCAAGACTATCAGTATATTAACTATCTTTGAAACCAAATAGATGTCAGGTTTGATAACGATATTAAGTTTCCTGTAGTCAACGCACAACTTAAACTTTTCATTTTTTTGTTGACTACTATCGTAGGTATTGACCATAGACTAGATGACATCTATATTAGTCTATTTTTGATCATATGTATAATTTCTTTCTTCAAAAATTCTAAGTATCAAGGCGAAATTCAATATGAATATAATTTAATAGGTCTCACTTCTCCAGTATCTATCACATGTACACAAATATTTATCTTTCCCAATTGAGAAATATCACTAGTCATTAGATCCAGAAATTCTGTTATAATCTTATCAACCAATGGTTTGTACTTGTTTTCTATAAGTATTTCTGTTCTTCCTTGGGCTAGGTTCTTATATATGTCATAAATTTTGTCTTGCAGCACTATTGAAACAACTTTTCAATTTTGTAGTTACTTTCTGCACTCCTTATACTTGTTTTCACTAGTTTCAAGATATTTATTACACTGGTCAAAATTGATAAAACTTACACATATCGGGTACCCAATATGTACATGGTACGTCTCTAATATCGGACATATATCGGGTACCCAATAGGTGTAGAAAATATTTTTTTACACTTATCGGGTATTCAATATATATATAAAATATTTTTTATACCTATCGGGTACCCGATATATGCCTGATATTAGAGACGTACTATGCACATATTGAGTACCCGATATGTATATATTTTATTAATTTTTGACTAGTATTATACCAACAATAGATATTTGGTCCTGCAGCCTTTTGTTTTCTTTGTTTATGTCTCTTTCTCCTAATAATGTTTAGACAATAAATAAGATAATCATTAATCTCCCATGTTATATGTCCCGAATTTGTATATATTCTTTCAAAGGCCACATCAACTTCTTGCTTTAGTAACTTATAAGTTAACCCTATGAATTTCGCTTTCTCTTCATCTTTTTCCATATCTGTTTCTCCACTACTTTCTAAATAGTTTTCACTTTCGTTATGATATTATTATCACTTTCTAATATTATTGTATTCATATTTCTATAAGGAATTTTTATAGTATTTTCATCATTCTTTAATGTTAACTTATATTTCTGGTAGTTAATAATTACATTCACTTTTCTTAACCAGTTGGTATCAAGGACTAAAGTGTATCCAGTTGCGCTTATGACTTTCATATTCGTTGTCACAGTTATGCTTTCTAGGTTAACTTGTACTTGAGTTATGACTCCCATACTGAAATGTCTTTTTCTATGGATACTAATTATCTTATTATTAGAAGACTTATCAATTCTCATTCCTAATAACTTCATGAAGTTCTCCAAAATAATACTAATAGAAGAGCCATTATCAAGTATAATATCGACTTTTCAACTTGCTATTTGAACTTTATATATTATTGGAGTGTTCCTTTCAACTTTGGTGTAATTAGCTATTTTCGTAACCTTTGCTCGTCATAGAACAAGGGTCTTTTGTACTTCGTTATGATATGGCAACAATTCTATCAGTTGCTCCAAGTTAATACTGGCTCTTGTAGACAGTAGGTCTGAAACAATAGAATAATGTGGAGCATTCTGTACTATGGATAGTTGTTAGACTGAAAGCACTTTCTTCTTTTTCTTCTGTTGAGGTCCCTCTACTATTTTCTTGTACTCCTTTGATCACAACCTTTTTATAATGAGTTGATTCGCTTGCTTATCTCTGACTTCTACGTTTCCTCCTGTTGCTACGTTCGTCTTTTCTTCTTTGTACAAGGGATTTGTTTCATCCGCATTCTCACACTCCAGAGGTATGTTTAGTAGTTTAAATGCAGTATTCTTTTCCAGACAATAGTGACCAGTGCTTTACTTACTTCTTCTTGAGTTACAAAAGCATTATTTCTGTTGTTCTGTATGTTTGAGGTACAGCTTGTCTCGTTGTAATATTGACTTGCAGTTTCTCTGCCTTACTTTATCTTGCCTCTGGAGATCAACAGGATTTCTTTAATAATCTGTCCTTGTGAAATATCCTCAAGCCATATTTCTCATTTGTTTACAAGCATAGCAGTGGGATATATTACTGATATTATTGCTTCAATTTCCATACTTCGTTCTCTATTATCAAAGGTGTAGTTAGGTTGTCTGTAAAATGTATTTGGTAGCCTATCACTCTTTTCTGTGATCTTTCGTAACGTTTTGACTAATAGAATTAAAGTCCTTTGTACTACTTACTCCATTACGTCTTCCTTATCATTAGTTTTATCGTAGGAAGTATAAATAGGATATTTGCAAATAAAGTGACACCATACTTAACTACTTCAGAATAAGTCTGTACATTATTTTCAAACTGTTTCACAATTCTGACCGCAGATTCCAACATAGGATTCTCTTGCGACAGGATCAATAGGTGAGCCTAATAAGCAATATTCTTTTGTAATCCCTTCAAGAATTACTAAACCTTTTCATCACTGCTCCACCTGTTTTTACTGTTGATTCTCTTTATTAATTTCTTTACATTGTTGGCATACTGCTTTACGGTTTCATTTAATTTTTGTACTTTCATTTGTAGTTTGAATCTCTATTGGTTAATGAGTACGGTAGTCTTGAAGGTGGTTAAAAATAAAGGTTCGAATAAAACTTGCTCTCTCTCATTCCAATGTGTAATAGGATTTTGTCCTCCTTGGATTTCTGCAAACCATTGTTTTGTGGCACTTTGTAGATATCCACTGACTACACAAAGTCTATACTCGTCAGTGTACTAGTTTATTTTGTCGATCTATTGTATTTCTCTAACCATTCCATAGGGTCTTGACTCCCTCTATAAAATAACGACATTCGTGCATCATTTAATATATAGAAGGCATCTTGTAGCCTTCTGATTAGAGCATTAATTCCATTTTTTTCAACACTACAACTGATCGCCCTAGTTATTCGTCTTTATAACAAATTAGATATTTTCTTTGTTACATGAATTTCTGACATGGTTGACTTTGTCATCAATCCTTTGATTCGTAGAAATTTTACTATATTAAAGACCCTTTGTCTCACTGTATCTCGAGGACCTTGTTGACAGCTGTTCATTTTCTTGGAGAAGTATCTTATATATTGTACTTATTGCCTTTTCGCAATAATATGATAGAGCTATCTAATTTTGACTCTAACTAGATTTGTCAGGGGTTTAAATTTGTAAAACAAGACTACTCGAAATAGGAATATCTCATATCACATCTTACAGGAGGTACCAAAATCTGTTGCGTCTGAACAGCACACAACAGAATTATACAACAAATCAAGTTCCCAGTCACAATAATAATTTATACTTCTTTGTGTATCGCTATGCAATGTGACAACTTTAAAAGATAACTACAAAATCATAAATATTATTTGAGAGATATGTAAGCAAGTGAAGTAGAGATAGTTTTTCCTATGTATAATATTGATGCTAGAACAGAGTTATAAGTGATGAAATGTTTATTTATAATTAGACAACCAAATGAAAGTTTTATTAAAAGTTAGGCATGTTTCTATTCTGTTACTACTTCTACTATTTACATGAATATTATTATAAATGTTGTTATAATTACTTAATAAAATAGAATAATATAAATAAAACAAAGAGATAAAATATTAAAAGTTGCTATCTTAAAAAAATATGCTGTTCAAAAGGAACTCCCTTTTCTCTCTCTTCTTACTGCTACTTTTATATTTCCTTTTCTTCCATCATTTCCATCATTCATTCTTCTCTATCATTTCAATCATTTGTACTTCTCTATCATTTCTATCATTTGTATTCCTATACCACATGTTTTCTGTGCTACTATCTTCATACTATCTTATCAATCTTTCGTCATCACCACAATATAATAAATAATCTTGTCAGCATATTTTTTCAATAACTTGTTTAGATAGGTTAAATATTTTTTTAATACACAATCAATATTAGGTCAATTAGTGTAATTTTGTTTAACATATAATTGTTACTAAATTTCTTGTCAATTTAGATTTTTTGTAAATGTAATAAAAAATGTTAGCTAATTAAATTTATTTATAATAACTAAAGCATTCATTATTTTTTTGAATAACTATCTATATGAAAGTATATGTGAAACTGGCAAATAAACACCATTAGAATATAATTCTGTTTCATTATCAAGTAATTTATTTTCATCTTGACTACCTCTTCAAAATCTTTACTATTCTTTACATATAAATTGCAGACTTTTGTCATCTGCTTAGCTAAATACAGTATATTCACGAAATATTTATTGAATAAATGATCAAGTAAATAAAATCTAATTTCAGTCATAATGTGGCAATGAAAGTAATCAACTTGTAAAATTTTTTGTGATTAGAATGTTCAATGTTTATCAATATATATGCCTGCTGATTTTACACATAAAAAAAATGAATTCTGTTATGCTTCGTAATGTTTATTAAAAATATTAGTTTAATTAGGTTTGTCCATTAACGTACCAGATTTGTATACATTGTTCCTGAACTACAGCTGTTAAATAAACAATTATGCACATAGCAACTTTAGCACCAGCTGTTAACTGTTGAATCACTAATCTAGTTCGTAAATAATTTATATTACATAATTGATATAAACCTTAAACAAACAGATTTATCATAGCTAACTCTTGTTCAATAATATAAACAATATTTCAATCTGGTTATATTGATTTACATAATAATCTTATGCTTTAGTATCATACATGAACTCGTTAATTGGTTATCCTTTTGTATTAGTGAAATGAATTTGATAATATACACAACTGTTAATAGTAAAAGCATATAGATATGGTAAATGAACTATGCCTCCTGTATATCCAGTGTTACAAAAGAAAAGAGCAAGTGGTATTAACAACTAAGATGATTAAAAGTATCCAATATATAAAGTTCTTATAAAGCATTAGTAAGGGTTGTAAAGATGTATTTATATGTCTTAGCACTAGATTGCAACAAAAATTCTTTCATAAGAATTAAATAAAAACATTCTATAACACTATGTGAATACCATTTTATAGCATTATTCAAATTATACATGTTCCCAAAATTGATTTTGGATTTTTGAGGTATTTCGACTTTTTGAGATTTATGCAAAATCTATTCTATATATGGAAGTAAAAAAAGTACCTAGTTATATGTATCTTTAATCAAAGAATAAATCTGGGTGGTCAAAAAATTTCAGGTTTTAAGTAAAATAATTTCATCTTCTATGAAAAACTATTTTGACTTTTTTCTCCAAAATTGCAATTTCGGGGCCCCAAAATAATTTTGCGTGCAAGTATAATTCAAATGGCACTAACATACTATAACACAATGTTCTAGTGTATTATTTAAACATTTCATATTAATAGTATACTAAATACACCATTCTAGTACATTATTTGAGCATTTTGTATTTATAGTATACTAGAACATAATGTTCTAGTACATTATTTTAATGTTTAATAATTATAACATATTAAAATTGCATTTTTAATACATTATTTTAACATTTTGTATTTATAGCATACTAGAATGTCTCCATAAAATTCTGGATGTTAATTCTGATTGAAAAAGTTGCATTCCACACTCAGCACACTCAGCTCCATTCAGGAGAATATGCTTGTACATTGTTATTAATTTTGATTATCAGTTTATTTCACCATAAGTTATTATAGTAATATTTGAAGTTACTATTATTAAAATTATCAATTGTAAAACTTTTCTATTCTCTGGTAATAGTGTCATTATATATTTACTTTGGTTTTGATACACAAAATTAAGTTTATTGTGTCTACCCATGATTCTGTTCTTACTGTTTTGACTATTTAATCTGTACACACTTTTGTATTTTTATTAGTATTTTTTTATATTATACTTTAATTTACAATAAATATTTTTAGAGTACTAATAATTGTGACATAATTAAAGCAAGTTTAGCGTTGGTCATTACTACTCCTTTTACCTGTTATCCTTCTCCCTTTCACCTTTAAATATTATCTTACTATACCAAAAAAAAAATTCTTTATATTTAGTTTTGTTTCACAAAGTTTTGTTTGATAAACTTCTTTTTAAATCCTTTGATTGGTGTAGATTTTCTTATGCCAAGGCTTGCTTCAGGTGATTTACGTGTTTGGTCATTTATCAGCTCATGAGATTCTGTTGCTTTGTAAGATTTCACTTAAAAATCACCATTGTTCTGATTGAGAAAAAGTAAATTTTCTTTACATATCAATCAGTTATTTCGACCAATCAAATCACGAATAAAGAACCAATCAAATTGCAGATCAGGAATCCGTTTATTTTAGTATTATAGTAATAATTAATATATTACTATAATTTATAAACATATTATACATCACGATGACATTTCCCATGGCAAATATATAATTGAAAGCCCACCTTTCACTATCTATTTAATACCTTAAAAGCCATCCATTCTAATCACTGTCTGCAGTTAATTGAGTATCTTATCTATTACTTCATTGTACACTTACCAATTTATTTTTTGAAACGTTTTGGGTTGTTAGGTTCGCGACATATATTCTTTGATGACATTCTGTCATATTTCTTTAGATTTTTGTTTATTTGCAAAAAAAAAAAAATCCTCTGCAAAGAATAATAAATTAAAAAAAAAGTAATTGTAAGGCACCGAAATCACATCTTAATGCAAATTTTTTAATATGAGTAAAATTTGAAATTTTATTTTATTAAATACGAAATTTGAATCTAATATGTAGAACAAGTTTACCATTTAGAATTTATTCATTAATTTTTTGTTTATCAGAAATTACACACAAAAAAAAAATAAAGAAGACTTGGTCATCGATCGTTATTTAATGGCAACCGCAGGTTCTTTCTTGTCAAGCAGAATTATTTTTCTATAATATCTTAAATCATTATATATAGATGAGTAAAGCTTTTTTTCCATAACTTTTTCAGAAGATTATAATACTGCTCATTCCGTTCACAGATTTCAGAAATCCCTTTCTAACCGGAATTGTGAAAATTTTTATTAGAATTTTTATATTATATTAAAAATGTGAACAGAATTATATCATTATACAAGATAAGCATTCAGCCATGAAGCTTTGGGTATATCATCACGAATATGTAAAGACCCATATTTTCAAAATGCCCACATCTCGATTATTTTTACACCAATAAAGATCAGCCATCCAGTTGAAGAGGAGCATTCGCATATGAAAGCTTTAAGTCCTTTGTTCGGGTCTTTGTTTACTTAAGGATGTGGTAACACCCCAGACTTTATGAATAAATATATCATTCTAGCTTCAAAGTATTTTTTTTCAGCAGGTAAAAGATCATTCTCTGAAATACTATAAGTGAGACTAACCATTCGCTAGGAGTTTCATCCGATTAACACACAGAATTCACTTCACTGCATTTAGAGCAACGCAGTAGGAATTTACTAACCATTTTATGACATATTTATTGATTTGATTATAGCGTGTTAAGGATTATTGGTCTATTAAACCATGTTTGATATTCATTTTTAAAATGCTTTTCATTTTTCGTTCATTCACAAAGTTTTTGAAAATACATAGTACTATATTTCCAATATATAGGGTTTTTATGAGGAAATTCGTCTTCTGTATCAGAAAGGGATAAAAAATCTTCCTGAAAGGCAGGATGAGATTACATTCATATGAAGAAAATTATGCATTATTTTTTTTTTAAAAACAATAATGTAAATAGCACTTTCAAATAAAAATAATGATTTCAATACCTCTTTCAAATTTTATTATTTTATTGCTTTATTCATTAAGAATTATGTTACAAATATTAAAATAGATACTTGAAATTTTCTCTTTTCCTTTTTCCGCTTTTCTATAAATAAAATTTAAAATGCTTACATTATAATCATCATTATTTGGTTTTAGTTTGCGTTAGGAAATCTACAAATTGAGAGACGACGCACACGATATAGTCCTATACGCCGCCATTAGCATTAAATAACAAACAAACGATATGAATAAATAGAATATAATAGAAAACAACCCACCTCACATCTAAATCTTCTAAATCTTCTAATCTTCTAAAGTTTTTTTTCCAAACCTACCTCGTCCTAATATATGTGAAAAAAAAACAAAAGGTTAATATTTTTATTCTTCATTATTCTTTAATAATAATAAAAATTAGAAAAGCGGAGAAAATGAAAAGTTAAGACAAAAAGTGTGGGAAGAAAGCAAAAAATAGATGAGGAATTTATCTGATCAACTCATGGTTTTGTTTTTTAAAAAAAAGTAATTTTTATGGGATAATAATCTTTTATACTGATTGTTCATCCGTGATACTACATATTGATATTTTTTCAGATTTCCTATATGGGAAAATATCAAAAATTACGTTACACCGGGATATATAACCTCATGTCGAACAAAATAATAAAGAATATTCATTTGTATTGAAAATCGCAAAGCATTTATTTATTTTAAATATATATTAATACATTCATATACATATGTAGAGCTTATTTAAAATAAAAATTAACTTTCGAAATGACATTTGTTAGGCATTTGCTTAGTTTCTATATTGCTATTACTAGTAGTTAATTCTTGGGATTTGAGATTCATAATTTGAGAAATTGTAATGGTTATGTATTATAATCTTGAATTTGTTTTGTAGAATTTTTTGATTACTACTATTTTTGAACTTGAAATACATTTTGATCCTCAGTTTGATCTTGAAAAGTATAAAAGAGATAAGTTGTTGTAAAGTATCGATTTTTTGTTGGTAATTAGGTAATTTATATCTTCGTACAACTTCAACACTTTGGTGTCCAGTGATATTCATAATTACATGTTCTTCTATATTTGCATTTTGCATTAATTGTGCGGATGTCTTTCGTCCAGATTGGTTTGTTAGCCCTTCAATTTTGCATGCCAGTTTTCCGAACAAGATCTTTCATAAATCCAGATAAAGTATTTCGTCTAATATGTTGCCTATGATAGCAAATTCCTGTTTCTTGCCCTAATAAATTAAAGATTTCATTATAACAATACAATAAATAATTATAATTATGTAATTAACTCACATTTGTATTTGTTTGAAAATAAGAATCAAGAGTCAGCATCTGATGGTCTTTTTTCAATATATAATTGACAGTCATAACGTGATCCTGTTCCAACTGTTACAACTCGTTGATTATTTTTAGACCAATATATTTGGTAATCAATTCCAACGTCATCACGAAAATTATATTGATCAACTTTTAGTAAAGTTCTCCTCCTCGACAAGCTAAAAGGAAAGCTTTATGAAAAAAATAATCTGTTACTTGATTTCTATACAGATATATCAGAAATAAGGTTTAATTTTATTTCATATTGCTCATCTTGGATTAGTTTCGATTATCTCTTGTCTAAAATTTTTTAAAGTGACAAATTCTTTTGATAAAATGAAATTGCTTTCTCAATTTTTATACTTTTAGCAGTTTTAGATTGTAAATATGAATTTTCTTGTAGTTCAAGAGCATTATTAAATTGTACACCTTTATTTAATTCCATTTTGATTTTTGTTTTAAAAAAAGAATAAAACATTTTATTTTTATAGAAATAAAAAATTTAAAATAAACATTAGTTTTTACTTTAATAAACTTTCAATGATCTCGGTATGACGCAATTTTTTATCTAAAAACTGTTAAACACAGGTTTTATATCAGTTTTTTACATATGATTATAGATAAAATCTCAATGTTTCACACACTTTTAAAAGTTATGCGTGCATTACTTCATAGCTAAGAATCTTTAAAATCTTTTTTTCTCATAAAATAAAAATACTTTTTTTTTTCTTTTTTTTTCTTAATTTCACTTTCTCACTTTTTCTTAATTTTCCGTTTTTCCATTTTTCTAATTCCTAATCTTTGAATTTTATAATATTAACTTTTATTTTTTTTTCACATATATTAGGACGAGGTAGGTTTGGAAAAAAATTTTTAGAATATTTAGAAGATTTAGAAGATTTAGATGTGAGGTTTGTTGTCTTCTATTTATTCTTTTTATTCTATTTATTTGTTTGTTAATGGCGGTGTATAGGCTATGTCCTGTGTATTGTCTCTCTATTTGTAGATTTCTAACGCGAACTGGAAACCAAGAAACGATGATTATAATGTAAGCATTTTAATATTATTGGAAAAACGGAAAAATCTTTTATTTGATGTAAATAGAATATTATTTTATTTCCTATAATTTAATTTTTTAAAATTTGTACAATATAAGAATAAATGCATATAATAAATATCATTAAAATTATAAGTTTATTTTCTAAATTAAAGACTACTTAATGTTAATCTTCCTTTTCACAGCTTTTCCTTCAATTTCTTATGTTGATTAGATGTTCAAATTATATATTTGTGTAAATTTTTCCTTTAGCCAAATAATTCCATGACAGAAAACACACCCGTCTCGTTTATTGTGATGAGATCTTAAAGCTCGAACGTTTCTATTAAAGGTGAGACTTTTAGTCATGGGCACTCAATGGGGTGATGAAGGAAAAGTAAATTAGCTGATGAGTTGATGCTAGAAGCTGATATTTGTGCACGTTGCACTGTAATTATACTCATGAAAATTTTAAAATAAAGCAAAAGAAGCAAACCAAAATTAATTTTTATGTTTATATTTTTTTATTTATTTGTCTATTTATTTTCTATTACTTTTTTTAAGGGTGGAAACAATCCCAGACATACCATTTGTTTTTGAATGGTATTAAATATGATTTCCACCTAATTCTATCAGGTAAAAATATCTCTCTACTATATAGACATTTAAAACTAGGTTACTAAAATAAGGTTCAATGATATTATTATTATTTGTTTAATCAACCCCAACTGCATTTCTTTCATTGGTTCAGGATTAGTCATCCACGTTCCATCATTTTTTGAGGAATTGGAAAAATTAGAAGTGAAAGGTTTATAAAAAATTTTAATTAAATTTCAGTTAACATTAATAAATAAATATACTAATAAAATTTAAATTATTTTTATTAAATAGGATTGATCGAATTTTTATTTCAATTTTCATCAAATTGTTGATGACTTAAATGAAGTTTAATTAGGTGATGCAAGGTGTATTATCCATGAGAATGTTGTTTTTTTTTGCTTTCATTTATTTAATAAAATATATGTTATAGAATTTCTCTGACCTATTTTTTTACTTGAAAATATTAGTATTGGCGCAATGAAGAAGGTTATTGGTCCAGCACATTCATCAAAAGCTTCATGTTTGGTCTATCAGTTCATCATCTGTCGAACATTAAGGTTTCTGCAAAAAATATTCATCAATTGATGACAAATAGGATAAGACGATATGTAAATTTTGAATATGATGTTTACAAGGTAATTTTTATCAATATTTGAATATTCATCCATACAATTTCGAAATTCTATAATGTTCAGTTTTTGATTGGCAATTGGCTACACGTATTAAACCCTACATTGTTGATAGCGTTATTTTCATGCATAAGTTTATAAATTCAACTAAAAAGACTTTGTTGAAGGTGCCAATGTATTAGTGTTTGGTCTTAATTTTGGTACTTATACACTACTGTTTAAGGAGTTATTACCGAGTTAGCATTCCTCACTTTAAAATTGACAAAGTTATAGGTGTAGTCGACGCTTACAAAACTAGGTGGATTCTGGTACAACTTCTTGATGTAAGTCATAGTGACGTTCTTGATTATGTTTTGGTGGAGCAAGTATAATTACTTATAATTATGTTATATTTAGGAAACAGGATAATACTTACAAAAATTTGGAGCTGGAATTAATACTATGATTGCATCCGTCGATTCAGATGGCTCGATCTTGTTGTTCTAAATTAATTCAACCATGATTAATGGATATGCATGTTAAACCTATCTTCATCTCAATGATGTTTCTCTTTGTCATTTTATCATTAATTTATCTTAACAGCCTTTTTGGTTTGATTCGCTTCATTTTCAAATCTTGAATTCCACTAAACTTGATTCATTGGATCAGCTTCCAGAATTGAAAATTGGTCAACATATCTTTTAGGCGGAAGACCTTTGGATAATTTCTAGGTATGCATTGCTTTTTTTTATATCTTGACTTCATTCACTTCATTCGTGACTAAATTAATTAAGCTCAAATTTTTTAACTAAAAATCAAATTTTACCTTCATATTCAAATAAAATTTTAAATAAAACCATTTTTCAAAAATGATAATAACAAGAGCACAATATATATGACAACTACAACTAAAAACCAAAACTAACATCAACCTCAACTAACACTGCAACTCCAACCTGAATCAATACCACAACCACAGCTAACATTTGGTCGTGAATACACTGGTATATTGAACCGAGGACCAAATATACAGGAAATTCATTAATGGGAAGGGTTGTCAGCTCACAAAAATCATTTTTGATTAGCAACCTGCACAAAATTGTGGAGAGAATGAGAATGATGAGGAAAGTAAAGTTCCTTTGAAACGTGAACGCAAACTTTATTATAAGAAGTAGAAGAAAGAGACATTGATAATAGTTATTTTTTTATTAATTGATTTAGCATTAACAGGAGAAGAGAATCGACACTCGGTTATAGCAAAAATTATATTGCATATATGAGCAGATATGGAAAGAAAGAGGAATTGGAACGCTAAGAATTAATTATCTAATAAATCCACCTCAATTAAGTAAACTTTCAGTAAAATGTTTAATTAGTAATTTATTTACACCTTCCTAGCGTTGTCGTTTAAAATGTATTAATTCGAAATTGTGAAAATTTTTAATTCATTATTTCATTATTATGATTTTATTATTACTTGTGTTTATTACGATCCTTGAAAAAATTACATTTCATTTCTTAATACATCTTAGATAAAGAAAAATATTAATAGTTTATTAGATCGATCATAATAAAATAAAAGTCTAAATATTTCACATTATTAATAAATGTAACTAAAATGATAAAAAATGATCCAATAAAAAAACTGATTATATAATTCCGTAATAATTTTCGCTAGAGTATTTCGTGGACTGAATAAATCATGCTTATCCATTCCATTGTTGCTAAGCTAATTGGAGAAATCTTCATTTCATGAACAATTGAAAAAGCAATATGTAAATCTTGTATTTTTCCTAACGTGGTTATAAAAAAAACGTGATCAAGTTAATTTTAAATTCTCATATAATTGGTTGATTATTTTATTTGTTATTTTGTATTTGACAGATTTAAAGTATCCAAAAATTTTACAAATGAACAATTATTCTTATATTTTTAATTTAAAAATAAATTGGCTAGATTTTTTATAAACTCATTATGCAAGTAGAATAAAATTAGATAATATCATATGTTATCTTTTTATTATGATTATCTAATTTCTTCTACAGTATTCCATTATATTCTCATTAAGTTTCTATATTTTTAGATTTCACGCATTGATATGAAAATCCTTTATTTTTGAGATCACAAGTTATCATTTTTTTATTAGTCTTATATTTGATCACACGATCAACGTTCATTTTTTTTTTTAAAAAAAAAACTCTTCTCATTTCTTTTTAAATTTAATAAAACAAGGTAATTTTTGCTTTAAAATAACGCTCTGTTACTTCAAGACTTATTTGATTTCCTTAAATCGCGTTATATCTGTTTTTTTCTCACAATACTTACAGCTTAAATTTATAAAAATGCAAGACCTTATCATCTATAACTTCTTTAAAGAAACTGCACCAACATCATATGTTTTGGGCAGTTTTATGGCAGATATTGTCATATTAATGTGGAGCTTAATGAAAATTAGCAATTACAATACTACAAACTTGCGCTTTAAAAATTTTTGCATTGAGGTATTTATATCATTATTTATTTCATCATAAAGTAATAGAAAGACCCATACAAATAAATATTCAATATCTTTTTTGAACATTTTAGTTAATATTGAACCTAAAAATTTCAAAAGAGACTGTCTTCATCGCTATTAAATATGTACAAAAGTACATGAAAAGAGGGAACACAGCAAACTTTAAAGACGAATATCAACTTTTTACGATCGCTTTAATGTTGGCACACAAATGGCATAACGAACCAGTTTATAAGAATAAAACTTGGTCGGATTTAACTCATATCCCTCTCAACGAAATTAATAAGTTGAAAATCGCATTTATAGAATCTTTGAATTATAAGATTCATATTGGAGGGGACAAATATACTTTTTGGTTAAAATGTTTGACGGAATATGCTAGGACGGGAAAACTCATTTCACTATTTGTTGAACGGGTCAATAAAAACTCCTCTCGATCTCCTCCACCACCACCAGGTTTCGGTTTTGCTATAAAATCAAAAATTATTCCTACTCCAATAGGATATGGGCGAAATCAATATAGATTATATAATTTATATGATGGAATAGAATTTGATTTTTTTAAACGAACCCAATATAGATTATATGATTTATACAATGGATTTAAACTTGATTTCTTTAATTAATCATTTTAATTTTATATTTTTCAAAAATATTTTGTTTTCCTTTTATTTCTTAAATGTTATTCCTTGCTTCTTTAAATTTTTTATTTCTTTTATTTTGTAAATAAAATTATCTTTAATATATTCCATTGAAAAATTTACTATTTTATTGTCAAGTTTTTATATATCTCGCTATGTTTTATTATTGAAAAGTGGATGATATATTTATATACATTAGTCAGATTTATAAAATTTGTGGCAAATCTCTTTTTTTTGAAGAACTATGAAGCAAGTTCTTTTTATTTGTCTTTGGGATCATTTGTAATAATGATGATTTTTATTTGATTCTCTTCGTAGGTAATATATTGTGTTATTTAGTAATAAAAAACTAGAAATAATTTTAATAAATAAGCATAAAGGAAATAAATTAAATTATTAAAATTAATATACTATTGATCATCTCCATCGTTTTTTTGATCTGATGAAATAATTTACTGCATCTGATTTCCTTTTAATTTAACTGGTAGCTTTCTCTCTGGGTGCTTAATCAGAGAATAGATGTTGAAGGTAATAAATATTGTACAACAATTGTCATGCTTTATGTCATTAGGACCCCAAATATTGTACAACAATTGTCACACTTTATGTAATTAAGATCATCCTACTATCGTGCAACAATTGTCATGCTTTCGGACATTAGGATCAAATCCATATTAAGAACGCCATGAGTAAATTATATTCGATTTGACAATTAAGATGTAAATTTAATTATTTTTTATTTCTTTATTGTTTTTTATTTATTAATTTATTTGTTTATTTAGTTATTCACTTATTTTTATTAGAAATATGATAGAATTGCTAAGCTTAAGATTGAACTTTATTATAAAGTTATCGATTTTACATGGTGTCTTTCCACCACTGAACATGATGAAGTAATGGATAGACTTTGTAAAGGAATTGCAAAAGTCTCGATCTCTACTAATATAACTATAATGGCTAGAGATATTGTAGTCATGCGGGTTAATCTAATTATTAACTTTGACATTCCCGTGAAAAGGCTGATCATGATACTTACTTGCATCATATTGGTCGTACAGTTCAGTTTATTGCAACTATGTAGATCTAATTTATCGTGAGTACTAAGGAAGCCTGGGATATTTGATCGATCTCGCTGATACATTAATGTTATAATAATAAAAAAATTTAATATTATTAATGATTTTAATCTAATAAATATATTTTCACTTAGATTATTGAAAATATCTTGATTATCAACGAATAGCATATCACTTTTTATTTATTGTTTGATGATTTACTAAAACTTTATTTTAATTTATATCTAATGTTATAATTTTACATAAATAAAATAATAGTTTATTGCGAAAAAATAAAGCCCATGCAATAGAAAAAAAAAATTGAATAATTGAATCATCTTGATTTTAGAGAATAT
This sequence comes from Diversispora eburnea, assembly GCA_910592015.1. Lineage (NCBI taxonomy): Eukaryota > Fungi > Glomeromycota > Glomeromycetes > Diversisporales > Diversisporaceae > Diversispora > Diversispora eburnea. The sequence goes on along the minus strand of CAJVPK010000320.1, from coordinate 21,391 downwards.
TATTAATATGAATTGCCATGTGTACTTCTACCTTATATTAATTTAACTCTATTGTTATCTCGTAGATTGTTTGTAAAATTATAGGATTCTTACTTTCCTTCCATATTAGCCTCTCTCTTTTTTAATTATTCTACATGCTATCTGTGCATAAACTAACTACTGCTCCTTTTATTATCGCCGGTAGTTAATTCTGCTCGCATTGATGATAAAAAGTGTTCTATGTAACTTCTGAATTTGCAGTAATCTTCTTCTTCTTGATCTTGAATTATCCGTTCTAATCCCACGCAATATTGCAATCTCAATCCAAAGATTCATCAGTTCAGTATATAATTTAATGTCTTTTTATTTTTAAATTTCTGTTCTTCAAGTTTTTTGTCGGCTTTATTATTGTTATTATCATCTCGCTTCCCCGTTTCACTTATATTGTTATCTTCTTGTTTAGTGATTCCTTCATCTGATTCATTTTGAATTAAGTTTATAGTTTCTATTGTTTTTGTTATGTTATCGAATGGCATTCTTAATCTGTTTTTTAATGATTAATTTCTGACTCATTTGTCCACATCTTAAAGTATGCCATAGGTATTTCTATTTATCTCCCTTCTCGTTGTCTAGTTGAATTATGCAATTGTTTTTTTTTTCATGCTTTGCGAACGTCCTTCACGCGAGACCTACAAAGATGTGAGTTCCATATATTTTTGTATGATATCAAAGAGACAGATATATCTCGATTTTTCTTTGTAACTTCATTTCTTTATTTCTTTCCTATTACTTTATGTTCATTTTCTTACTGGCTATCCATTTGGATTTAGGTAGATTATACTCTGTACACAACCTAAAAAGAAATTTGAAGATTGTTTGTGTTCTAATCTGATTTTTCTTGAATATTGTTCCATTATCTTCCTTTCGTTTTCTTTAATTTATGAGCACATTCTTGGTATTCTACCCTCTCTATTTATATGGTTGGCTTTTATTTGAGACCATTTTATAGCATTTTTATAGTTATATCGAAGTTCTGTTCTGTATAAAATTATTTTTTTTCCCCGAGACTTTTTTCATTTTTCATATTGTCGTTTCGTTTGCATTATGACATGTTGTGTTTATTTCTTTACTAAACTTATTATTGATGCTTTCCTGGTAAATCCTGTGACTCAAAACATTTTCAAATGATTTGATAAATGGGTAACTAAATAGATAAGCTTATTCAAGATTCTCAAATAAATGTAGATTATTATTTAGATAAACTTTTGATAGATCTAAGGATATTTAAAGAAATAGCAAATGGTGGATTTTCAATAATACGGGATGGAATGTGACATTAAAAAAGGTTGATGAATAATAATTTTGGAAATTTAAATGATGACTATGATTTCATAAATGTGGAAAGAAGTGTTATTGTAAACCGAAGAATAAAAATAAGAAATCAGACAGTCAAGGTTAGGAATTGATATTCTTTGACCATGTCTCTTACTATTTCTATCTAATAAATATATCTCTCTATAAAAACTAATATCTATAATCAATTTTTTTTACTTACCCATCATTAAGTATCGTTTAGTATTGTTAAGTATCGTTGAGTAATCCATCGAGAAAGGTCATGTAAATCGTTGAACCATAAAAAGAAAGGTAAAAATATGGATATTAGTCAAAAGTAAAAATAATTTTTTCATTATCACTTTAAATTTTTTTTTTGTAATCAGATAAGCTGGTATAAATGTTTAAAAAAATAATCTTTCAACTTTCACCATGGTCGATATGACAGGGAAAGAATATAAATGTCATCATATTACGTTCAGATACACTGGCTATAATATTTGATTAAACATAATCTTTCAAATTTCACCATGGTCGATATGATTAGGAGAAAAGAATGCAAATTTCATCATATTACGTATTACTAATTCTCATTTTGATATATTTTACCTTGCCTTTATTATTTTTTTCTTCAGAGATAAAAAGTTAAGATGAAATTATTGATAAAAAAATTTTTTTAGGCATAAATATTTGTACATAGATTACGTAAATATTGCGTAATATTACGGTTAATGAATTTTCTTGATGCTGTTACACTATCAATTCGAAAGTTTTATGTTACATTGAAATTTCACATGATTATGAGTTACGCGTTCTCACAATCGCAAATATCCCAAAAAGTCTTGGAGAAAATCCATATTTATTTTCGCGAAGAATTGACTGAAATTCATATGTTTTATTTGTTAAAGAATTTTTTTTTTTTTTGAATCGATTGGTAATTCTGTTTTATTATATTAAATTTATTTATATTTTCATTCTATGATTTTTTAAAATAAACAGCATAAGTACTGTTCATGATAATCACTTTGGTGATAATTTAAGAAAAGAATTAAAGTTTTGGCATAGGCCAATAATTTATTAGGTCATCTATATGAATAAAAACTGAAAGTTTAAAGACATGACAATTGTTGCATAATACTTTATTGAACCGGAGGATGGATTTGATCCTAATGACAGCAAACATGACAATTTTTGTACAATATTTGGATGATTATGATGACGAAAGAAATTATGACAATTGTTGCACAATATTTGTACAATATTTATTTAACCGGAGGATGGACTATACTGAACAATATGAAGATGATCCTAACGACAGAAAGCATGAAATTTTTGCACGATACTTGAACAATATTTATTAAACAGGAGGATGCGGATGGATTTGATCCTAACGACAGCAAGATGACAATAGTTGTGCAATATTAAGATGATCATAATGACAGAAAGCATGACAATTATTGCACAATACTTGTACAATACTTAACCGGAGGATGATTTGCTCCTGATGACAGAAAGAATACCAATTGTTGTACAATATTTAATAAATCTGAGTATGAATTTGATCTTAATGTCAAAAAGCATGACAATTGTTGTGCAATATTTATTACGAGATTTGATCCTACCTTCAGCACCCAGAGAGAAGCCACCAGTTAAATTACAAAGAAATCTGATGCAGTAAATTTATTTCATCGGATTAATAATATTTAATTTATCAATATAGTTATTTACTTTATATATATTTATTTAAATTTTTTGTCTCATTTATATTAAGAAATAATCTAAATATTTCCTACAAAATGAATTGAAAAAATCATCATTATTACACGAACACAAATGATCTCGAAAACAAATAAAAAGAACTTGCTTCATAGATCTTCAAACAGCACGAAAAAAATGAGATTTTTCCACATAAATAATGTATCATTAATTTTTCAATGATAAAACATTGTGAGATATATAGAAAATCAACAATAAAATAATAAATTTTTCAATAGACCATATTAAAGATAATTTTATTTACAAAATAAAAGAAAAAAGGAATTTAAAGAAAATTAAGAATGACATTCAAGAAATAAAAGGAAAACAAAATATAAAAAAAATAAAATAAAATGATTAATTAAAGAAATCAAGTTTAAATCCGTCATATAAATTATATAATCTATATTGGGTTTGTTTAAAAAAATCAACTTCAATTCCGTCAAATAAGTTATATAATCTATATCGATTTCGTTCATATCCTATTGGAGTAGGAATAATTTTAGATTTTATAGAAAAACCAAACCCTGGTGGTGGTGGGGGAGATCGAGTAGAGTTTTTGTTGAATCGTTCAACAAATAGTGAAATGAGTTTTCCTGTCTTGGCATATTCTCTCAAACATTTTAACCAAAAATTATATTTGTCCCCTCCAATATGAATCTTGTAATTTAAAGATTCTATAAATGCAATTTCTAACTTATTGATTTCATCAAGAGGGAAATGTGTTAAATCCGACCACGTTTTATTCTTATAGACCGGTTCGTTATGCCACTTATGTGCCACCATTAGAGCGATCGTAAAAAGTTGATATTCGTTTTTAAAGTTTGCTGTGTTCCCTCTTTTCATGTACTTTTGTACATATTTAATGGCGATGAAGACAGTCTCTTTTGAAATTTTTAGGTTCAATATTAACTAAAATGTTCAAAAAAGGTATTGAATATTTATTTGTATGGGTCTTTCTATTACTTTATGATGAAATAAATAATGATATAAATACCTCAATGCAAAAATTTTTAAAGCGCAAGTTTGTAGTATTGTAATTGCTAATTTTCATTAAGCTCCACATTAATATGACAATATCTGCCATAAAACTGCCCAAAACATATGATGTTGGTGCAGTTTCTTTAAAGAAGTTATAGATGATAAGGTCTTGCATTTTTATAAATTTAAGCTGTAAGTATTGTGAGAAAAAAACAGATATAACGCGATTTAAGGAAACCAAATAAGTCTTGAAGTAACAGAGCGTTATTTTAAAGTAAAAATTACCTTGTTTTATTAAATTTAAGATGAAATAAGAAGAGTTTTTTTTTTTTTTAAAAAAAAAAAAAGAACGTTGATCGTGTGATCAAATATAAGATAAAAAAAAAATGATAACTTGTGATCTCAAAAATAAAGGATTTTCGTATCAGTGTGTGAAATCTAAAAATATAGAAACTTAATGAGAATATCATGGAAAACTGTAGAAGAAATTAGATAATCATAATAAAAAGATAACATATTATTATCCAACTTTTATTCCACTTGCCAAAAATTTCTAAATATGGATTTTGGCTATGGGTTGGGTTTTATGAAAGAATTTGCTAATAATTATTAATTATTAGACTAATGTAATATTAGTTATTATTAATGATTCTTAGTTAAGTTGATTGGCTGAGGAACTTTTTTTCGATTGAAAAAAGAATATTATGTGTTATCATATTATTACATTATATCGAGATTTCTTTTATAGCGTTCTTTATTCTCATTAAGATTCTTTATGGAAATCCTTGATTTTTTTGGATCACAAGATAATTATTTGAGAAATTTGTTTTTATTATGCTTATCATGCGTATTAATAAAAAATTTAAATTAATTGAAAGTATTATTATAGTTTCTAGCATTATTATAAAAAATCTCGCTAATATATTATTCTGTAACACAAAAATTTATATTAATATAAGTAGCGACTACTATAATTATATATATGTGCCCTCGTCTCATCAAATTCGTACCCCAGTTAGTACCCATAATGATAATACTTTTTTTTTATCTATAATTAGTAAGTCCTTAAACAAAAATTCATGTGAGCGAGTTAATTTTTTTGTGTAATCAATAAACGTGATTAACAGTTTGATATTTAATAAAAAAAATTTGACTGTGTATTAATATTTATTCATTCTTTATATATAAAATAATTAAATTTATTGTTGTATTTTAAATATGTGTTATCATTAAATTAACAATTGATAATTAAATAATGAATTTGGAGTATTATGCATCTTATCAAAAAAAAAATCAGTTAATAATTATCATGAATTGCGCAGAAAAAACTCATGATAGCTATTAACTAATTTTTTTTTTAAATGTTGCATAATATTTCCTTAATTAGATTGTCTAATGGTATGTTTATCATGCAATTGTTAATTATTTAAGAAATTCTTTCACATGATATTGGATTATTCTTTTTTCTGTGCTGCGATAGTATGATTTAAATCTGATGTAATAATTATTACATCGGTTTTGATAACTAATTATTATCAATCATTTAAACTATCGAATCTGATGTAATAATTAATAGTTATTTATGTTATTACATCAGATTTGATCAATAATATTTGAATCTCCCCCTTTTTCATCAAAGGCAAAAAATTTTTTTTTTTTTGAAATCCTAAATCTTTCTTGCGAACAAAAATGACTTCAATTATCAAAAAACTTAAGAATTTTTCACCTGGTACGAATTATTTTATTATTTTAGTAATTTTTTTTTAATAAACTTTTATATTTATAACTAAATTTTTAATTTCTAAACTCCAGCAAACATTATGAAAGCAAGAAAACAAAAAAAAGAAGCAAAGGAGGCGGAGGAAGTTTGGTTTGGTCTAAACGACCAAGCTTATAAAGAACTAATGGCTCTGCCAATAGACAAACATAAAATGATATTTCTAAAAAAATTAATAAATAATGTATTTAATTCATTTTTCTTTTGTAATCAATATGTTAATAAAATAATAATAACAAGAAGTTTATACTAATTATAATTTTTGAATTTTATAGGAGTTTACATATATCGAACGTGAAATAGGAGGGAAAAAGTTGAGGAAGCTTGGTATCCACTGAACGAGGAGGAACTTGATGTGTTTATGGGGAGGAAGAGGGTAACGTGGGACAAAATGAAGTCAGAGAATTTAGAGAGTATGAAAGTAGGAGAGAGAAGTGGTGGAGGAAGTTGTAAGAATTTTCGCATGTTAAGTTGTAGAGGAAAGTGTTGTTTTTTTTTATTAAATTTCAAATTATTAATAAAATCATTTATATATTCTCATTTTCTTCCATTTTTTAAAGAAATTTATTTTCTTACAAATGAAAACGAAATATTGTCATTGTTAATAGAGAATGCATCAGAATTTGTGCAGAAAATAAGTGATAATAGCTTTATGGGAACGTCAGCATCAATTCGAATACAATAATTACAGAATTATCTTTAGTCTACACGGCCTGTTTGTAGCAAAGAGAAATTGATAGATTCTCAGGGACACCAAGAAATCTAAACGAATATATAATCAAAGAATTAGCCAAACAAAACATTAACCTAACATCCAACACGAGCCACTAGATTCCTAATATTCCAAATGGGGAGGTAAACTATCTATGGAATTCGAATAGCAACCTACTAGAGAAAGATCAGTATGCAAAAAACAAAAATACATGATATTATATCTAGAACAATTACTAAATGTAGTCCTCAGTCACACACTACATCGGATCCACCTCACCTCAATCAAGAATACATCTCCAAGAAAAATCCAAAAGGGTATGAAAACCTGATGATATTGATATATATCGAAGTATGGAAAGATCAAATTAGGAAAATAATGCAAATGCTCTAAACCCGATAAGCATCTAAGTTAGGAAAGAGAAAGCAAAACGAAGTCAAACGATACTCCTCCTAAAAAATTCGGAAATAAGAATAGGAAGAATTCAGAAACCAACCTCGCGTGTAGTCAAGAGATCTTAATCAAATTATTCGTGAGGGAAATGCGAGAAGAAATGCCTAACCCATGTATGGCTATGAGATTACAGAAACAGATATCTCAGAAAAAAGAAATAACTCCAATCCCAAGATTGTACATTTAAAACAGAGTTGAAAGAATTAACACAATTACTGGTGAGTTAAGTTTGTCACCCAAGTTCAAATGAAAGGGACAGACAGAAATTAACAAGTATCATAATTTCGTAATCTATACCAACAGATCAGTGATAACCATCAAAAGTCTGGGAATAGGAATTAAAATAAACACTAACTTGACGAATCAATCTTGTTTGATAAAGGGGTTTCGAATACTCATGCATTTAATTCCCTAGAATAGAACTATGAGATATTAAAATTACAACCTCGCAAACAACAGTCAATATTTGTACTGACAGTGGTGTCAACATACCAGCAATGGCTTACAACTAGTATACAAACAAAGCCTGAAAAAAAATTAAATTTCCGGTTATTTTCGAAATTGCCAAGATAAATGAATTAGAGATCGAACTAGCCAAAGTAGAAGCACACACTGGGAACATACATTGGATGAATTGGCAAAATCGAGGGAAACCAATAATGACGGAATCCAATTAAATGTAGGTTTGATTAATCTTTTGACAAATTACACAAAGGCATTGACATATCCATTAAGAACCTAGTAAAGTCCAACAAAAAATCAACATGGTAAACTTTAGACGACATCATTCATGAATTAACAAAGATATACGGAGGGAAACGGATGGACACATACATAAAATTTATTACACAATGGAACAATTACCAATAAGTTAGCAACAAATGAAGTCAGCGAAAGTGAACATTTAATATAAAATATTTAACGACAGTAAAAAAGAACCTAATGGCAGAATATCCTGACCTCTACGAAGATAAAACATCTTTTGTAAGATGGCAACACTCTTCACGTTTTAACATGCAATAATTTTCTAACATCACTGAATCTCGCAGTCAAAGAATCTATCATAAATTAAGTAATATTAGAAGAAGGAGAAAGAATTAAAATAGAAATAAGCTAAGCTATAAGCTCAAGAATACAGAATTAAGCTTCATCGACATTGTATTGGACTAATACCCAAAAATTATTAAATCAATAGTATAATAACCAAAATATTAGATGCTACATTTAATACACTGAAAAAAGATATAAATGGTAAAATATTTTATTATCCGGAAAAAGAAATAGAATTACCACAGAAAGTAAAAAAAAAAAATCACGTAAACATCGAACAAACTATAAATAGAGACAACTAAAAGAAACGACCACTATAACTAGAATAGTAATAGAAGAAGTTTATACTAATAATTATAGAATTTATAATCTTTGTCCTAGGAATGGATTTGGTATTTAAAAAAAAATGAAGAAAAACATTTTGAATTATATTTGAAATCTGTAGAAAAAGGAACTCTTGTCGCTTGGTTGGTGTAGCCAAAGGGTTTCAGTGGAATATGAATTGGACCTTGCTGGGAATATTAATAGTATAGTGTGGATAAAGATTATCAAAAAGCATTTAAATGGGTTTTAAAGACAACTGAAAAGAAGATTATTATGCTCAAAATTATTTAGGGTGAGGATGTAATGATAAAAATGGTTATGTCGGGTGAAAGCATTTTATTGGCATAAGAAAGCTGTGGAATGTTGCGATATTAGTGGTCAATACGAGGTTAGAAAATGCTTTTATGAAGGATGGGTAACCGAAAAAGACATTATAGATGCTGTCTACTGGCCAATTAAAACAAAAAGAAAATGGCATAACAATGTTAATATAAATAATTTAAGGTATTTGCTAAAAATTCCGTAATGTTTTAAGATTATGAAATTAATAAAAATTTTTTTTTTTTAGTAATTGAATACAATATTTTAATTCAAAAATAAATTGATAAATGGCAATGGAACAATAGATAAGTAACTGCAGATAGTGATTAGAATGGATAGTTTTCAAGAGATAGTAGAAGATGGATTTGAACTATCTCCATATTTTGCTACGGAAAATGGGAAATTTTTGTCAACGTGATGTGGATTAAAGCGTAAATTATAAATAAAATATAGGAAAATTAGTCATCAAACTTTATTTAAAGTAATTTGTAGATATTAAAGATAAATTCCGAAGAATTTTAACTACATACAAAAAAATTAATTATTTATTTTTTATTATTGTTTTTAATATATTAATATATCAATTTAAAAATTTATTATTATATTGTTTATATTGTATATTTTTATTAAATAGTTTTGTAAATTACTAAAGCTAACCGGTGGTGATTTTCACCACTGGACAAAATTAAATTTACGCGGGCAAAGTTAGGGTTAGGAGTTGATCAGGGAATTATTTAATTTTGCCCGGCGGTGACAATCACCTTCGGTGAGCTTTAGCAATACCCTTTAATTTTTATTATAAATTAAATTAGTCACTTATATTTTATTCTCCCAAACAGGATTCTTCGCCGAAAAGGAATAAACAAATAAATATTTTTTAATGCCGTTTATCATCAAAAAATTGAATAAATCATTGACATCATCATTTCATCATTTATATAGTATAATTAATATGTAATTGTTTCTTTTCATTGACTCATTTAAGAAATTCATTGATCAATTAATTCAATTCACCTTGTTTTATTTTTCATTAAATTTTATTTATTTAGATTTTATATTTATATGTTATAGAAGCTTATAATATAAATTGGTTTTTAATTATAATTTGTCATTTTACGAAAGACAGAATAAGAAAATGACCTCTGCACAAAAGGGATTTGTCGAAATAAGACAGAATGGTCTAATAACCTTTCCAATATTTCTGGTTGGTGTTTAGAAATACATAATTAAATTTCACAGTGTGACACCCAATTGACTATTCTATGTACCACTACCTACTGAACATGTATAAATTCAATTAAATATATTTTATTAAAAAAAAAAAAAGGTTTTTATTAAAATTTCTTCCAATAATTATTACCTCCAGCATTAATGCATTAGGGATTGAAAAAAATTAATATGTCATGTAACATAGTGCAGATTATTTGGTTGAAAACTGTGAAGAATCTTCACGAACGGATCAGAGATTGATTAAATACACTTACCAAATCTCAAGCTTCCAATTCTTCTCTCAAAAGTCAAGTAAGTATATCATCCATGACACAAATATCTAAAAAACCCAAGCTCCGTACTCCAAGTAGTATTGTCAATGATATGGACATGGACATCAGACAGGACGTTGCCATGTCACTCATGCAACATGAATATTAGTAAAAAATAGTTCTCATTTGGTGAGAACTTCCACGTGATAATCATCTACTCGGAGAAAACTTTTGAACAGATCCGCGTACAATCGAAAATAAAAAAAGGGGGGCAGTTTGAATAGGTTATTTGTTTTTGTTTATTATTTATTTTTTTTTTTATTAAATTTATGCTTGTTTTTATTACCACGTAAACAAATTAATTTTTTTTTTTGTAAACAACAATTTATTATTTTTTGTTTACATAAAATCAAAAAAAATAAATATTTAAAGGACCCATCATTCCAATTTCACTTCAAATTTTCTTCGATAAAAACCAAAAAAATTTCAACATTTTCTTAGATAAAGTCTTAAAACTTTAATTATTTTCAAGAAAAACCTTAAACTTTAATAATTTTCTTCGATAAAAAATTTAAAATTTTCTAAAATTTATTTGCCAATATTAATTACTATGAATAAACATTCTGAAACCAATCCTTCTAATTCTAATGGACCTAATATAAATACTCAACCAACTATAACTCTTCGAAGAGGCAGAAGTAAAGGAAAGATTAATGTAGCAAACGAAACAACTAACAACATCAATTTTAAAATCAATAATTCCGGCACTTCTAATTCTAATGAAACAAATTTAAATACTGCAAATGCTCGCCCTACTATAACCCTTCGAAGGGGCAGGAGCAAAGGAAAGATTAATGCAACAAGCGAAAAATCTACTAACATCAATTCTAAAATCGATAATGACGGTACCTCTTATGGAACAAATTCAAATACTGCAAATACTCAACCTACTATAACCCTTCGAAGGGGCAGGAGCAAAGGAATCATTAACCTTACAAGCGAAAAACCTACCTCTAATTCCAATGGAACAAATCTAAACACCACAAATATCCAACCCACCATAGCCCCTCGAAGAGGCAGGAACAAAGGAAATATTAATTTTTCAAGCGAAACACCTATCGATATCGATTCTAAAACCAATAATGCCAGCAAATCTAATTCTAATGAAACCGATGTAAATACAACAAATACCCAACTTACTCTTCGAAGGGGCCGGAGCAAAGGAAAGATTAATACAACTATAACTGAAGGTTCATCTACTTCTTTAAGAAAAAGAAAGGCAGACGAAAATGAACGACAACAACAAAGCCAAAAACGTGGCCGAGGAAGGCCACGAAAAAATATTGAATCTCAGCTAAAACAATTACCTCAGCAAAAACGTGGCCGCGGAAGGCCACGAAAAAATAATACACAACCACAATCTCAACCACAACCACAGGCACAGCCACAACCAGGAGCACAACCAGAACCACAGGCACAACCACAACCACAAGTGCAACCAGAGCAACAACCACAATACCAACAACAACCCCAAACACAACCACAACCACAACCACAACCAAGAATATTTGGTAGTGGATACACTGGTATATTTGGATCGGGGACCAAATATACCAGTAATTCATTAATGGGAAGTTTTGGCAGTGCGTTTAACTCACAAAAATCAATTTTTGATGATGAGAAACCTGCACAAAATAGTGAAGGAAGTAATTATAAGGAAGGTGATGATGTGGAAAAAGAAGTTCCGTTTAGAACAGGAACACAACCTTTATTGCAAGAGCTAGAAGGTAAAAAAATTGGTGATAATGATAATAATAATTATTATTGTTATAATTAGAATAACAGTAATATTTTATTTATTTATTTAGTATCAACTGGTGAAGAGAATGAGGTAACTCTACACTCAGTTAGAGCGAAATTGTATTGTATGGATGGTTCAGTATGGAAAGAAAGAGGAGTAGGAATACTAAAGCTTAATTATTCGAGAGATAATGAAAAATCTCCACGATTAGGTAAGTTTTCAGTATAAATATTTGAGTATTATTATAAACCGTTATTATATTTCTAACATGTTAAAAAAAATTATATAGTTATGCGAACTGAAAATGTTCTAAGAGTGATCTTAAATGTTTCCTTATTTCCGGGAATGCATGCCGAAAGATCACAAGAGAAATTTGTAAGATTGATTGCATTTGAGGATAAACTCGTTCATTTAGCTGTTAAGGTTTGTAATTTTAGATTTTGTAATTATATTTTTTATTATATTTTTACTCATTTTATCTTATTCTATTTTATTTAGTTAATGAATTCCAACGTAGCTGACGAATTATATGAAGCTATAAAAAGTGCAATACCTCCTGCTCAAGATCAATCACCTCCTCCTCCTAGAGTAATTTCGGAGATGTCATTTTAAAGTATTATTTTTTTATTATTTTTGGTATTATTCAGTAATATTTGGTATCATTCTTTTTAACAACACGTAACATTTTGTTATTTTTTAGAAAAAAATTTATAAATTTAGTAAATCAATTATAATAAATGAGTTAGAGGATACATTTCGAGGATTTTTTTTATAGTTTTTTTTTTTATTATTTTTCATTTTATTATTACATTTATTATATACAATTATTTTACTAAGTTTTTCAACATCATATTTTTTTTTTCCCTTTTCTTATTCTATCATTTTTATTAATAAAAAAATAAAATAAAATCTTACATTTTTTATTATTAAATTAAAAAAATGATTGTTACCATAAACTATCCTAATTATTAACTAAATTCCATAATTACTATAATATATTCTAAAAATAAGAGAAAAATAAACAGGTGGAATAATTTTATATGCAATTGATTAAAGTAAAATTCAATTAACTTTGTATAAATTCCCTTATATAAATATTCTAATTTTCACAAAATAACGTGAGAAAAAAAATTTAAAAGCGCAAATTATAACGATTATTTAATTAGATCGAATGTAGGAAAAGTTTTACGTTATTATTAATGAAATAATAAACAGTAGTAAGTTTGATGGTTTCATATAATATAGTTAATTTTTTAAAATTTAATTTGAATATTTTCACAGAACTTCTTTCTTTGGAAGAAAGTTTTTTATTTTCATATTTTCAAATACATTTCATTTACAATTATTTAATAATTGTAAAAAAAATCATTTAATATATATGCCTCTATTTTTAAATCTGAACATGTTCTTGTTTCCGGCTTATTTTTACTTTACAAATTGACCTTTTCTTAATCTTTGCTCGAATTATCATATAGTTTAATTAATGCAAAAGAGAAAGTTAAAAACATTTGTCTTATGGTATATTAAAATTTCAATTAAATAATTTTATTGATAATGCCTAAAATAATATATTAGATATATATTATTGTCCGGAGCTTAGTAAGGACGAGTAAAGTGATAACAAAATTACGTTTTTGATGCCTTATTAGTTTCGATATTGATGCATAATTTATAAGATAAATATAAAAAAAATCAAAAAAACAACTTTGGAAAGATGTCCGTCCGATTTTAGATAATGATTATGAGATAACACATGAAAATAAAAAATTACGTTTTGATATTTTTATATTTAAAATATCAATTACACGATTATTGCTCCGGACTTACAATGGTTCCCGTTTTCCTAGTTATATTTTTGATGGAGTGTATGTATAGTAACATTATGCTAAATATGGTTTTGATTTATAAGTTTAGGCATAAATTTATTAGACAGTAAAATAAAATCATACAATAGAGAAATTAAATCTTATGTTTTAAGCGTATATATATTCGCTATAAAAGAAATATTAAAATTACAAGAAAGAAAAGTTTGTGATAGAAAAACAAAGTTTATATAAGGAATATTTAGAATATAAAATAATTAATTACACTGTATAAATAATTTGTAATTGTGGCAAGAAATACTCCATTTCATCAATATTAATTCGAAAATGTAAATTTATTTGAATGTTTATAAAGTCACTTTTAAAACTTCTCAAAAAATTGTTGTATTTTGTTAAATAATAAACTTAATTGGGTAATTTAATAAATGAAGCTCAATTTTTACACTGTTGTTTAAATATTTTTTATACTATTTTTTATTATTTTTAATGAAAAAGATTACTATACAAGGTAATATATATATTTTACAAATAATAAGCATTGTTAATTAATTTTTACTTCATTTATTTATTTAATTTTTATAAAGAACACCGATAATTATACTATTCTTCTTAAACATGTCAATAATAGTTAGCCTCGTCAATATTTAAAAAGAATTCCAAAAAATATATATATATATAAATTAAAGTCAACCAATTTCATATCATAAAAGACTAGATCCTGAGGATATAAAATGTGATCATTATCTAATGATCATTATCAAAAAATCAGACAGATCAAAAATGTAACTTTGATATCAGTTACGCGTACATTGAAATTATTCTATAATGATGCATGTTATTTAATCTAACTATAATAGGATTTGTGTATCCATTATTTCATAAAAATCCGTTCACGAAAATTTTCTTCCCATGAAATTTTTTTTCTCTAAATTTTTCTTTGCACTTTCGCTCATAAAAAATAATATATTTTTATCGAAAACAATTGATATTTTTATCAAAAAACGATTTTTTTTATCAAAAACTATTTATTTTTACCAAAAAACGATTTCTTATTATAAGAAAAATGATTTATTACATTACTTCTTCCTATAAAGATTTCATTTCTCTTATAAAGATTTTTGGGCGAAGTTTATTGGTAAGTATGTCTCTTTATTATTATTACAAATATTATTGGTATAAAGCAAAGAAACTTATTATTACAAAGAAATACTTCAACAATTTATTATCATTACAACAATACGAAAATTTATTATTGCGACAAACATTATTAAATACTGTGACAAATTATTATCATTACGACAAAGAAATTTTTATACAAATAATTATTATTGCAACAAATTATTATCATTAAAAAGAATTATTATCATTACAACGGACAAGTTATTATTATACAAAAAATTACTTTTTTAATTTCTACTAAAATTTTTGAGTATTGCTAAAGCTCACCAATGGCGATCGTCACCACCAGGCAAAATTACATAATTCCCTTCCCTGATCTACCCTTACGTAAATTTAATTTTGCCTGGTGGTGACGAACGAAACAAGTGAGCTTTAGCAATTATCATTATTTATGATTTTATTTTTAGAAATTTCTACTGACTATTGATGATCCTCGAGTTCTATTTACAATTTTCTAATAATAATTTTTGTCTAAGAGAACCCTCTTTAGTTGAATAATTAAGATCTTGACGTGTCATGATAACGGGTATCATGAACAGTTTCAGTTAAGCACCTGAGATATCATTTTTTAACTATTTTTTTTTATTTTCCTATAATTAACAGATATCTCAATTATATTGAAACGAAAAATGAATTAAACTGGATTTTAGACATTACAACAATCCATGTCTTCGTAATTATATTTGATTTTTAGGGGGAGTATTCTCACTGAAATATGAGTTGAGTGTTATATTAATGAAGTTACGCTGGCTAGAGACCTCTCTCTAGTTGAATAATTAATATCTTGATATCTCATAATAACGGGTATCATGAGCGGTATCAGTTAAACACTATGAGATATCACATTTTAACCATCTTTTTTATTTTCTATTGATAATAGGCATCTCAATTATATTGAAAAAAACGATTACTTTGAATTAAACTGGGGATATGTTATTACAAAATTCATGTCTTCACAACAATACTTGATTTTTAAGGTGAGTATTCTCACTGAAATATGATGTTGAGTGCTATATTAATGAAGTTATGCTGGCTAGAGACCTCTCTCTAGTTGAATAATTATCATGATAATGGGTATCATGAGTGGTATCAGTTAAACACTCCGAGATATCAGTTTTTAGCCATCTTTTTTTATTTTCCTATAATTAACAGATAGCCAATGCAAGCCAATTATATTGAAATGAACAATGATTCCTTGAAATAAACTGGAGATAATAAACAGTACTTGTCATCCCAACCATTTTTTGATTTTAAAGGTAAGCAATCTCACTGAAATATGTTGTTGAGTGTTATATTAATGAATTTACGCTGGCCAGAGACCTCTCTCTAGTTGAATAGTTAATATCTTGGTATATTATGATAACGTATATCATAAGTGGTATCAGTCAAACACATGAGATGTCATGTTTTAACAATTTTTTTTATTTCCCTGTAATTAATCTTCCTGTGGATATTCACCTCTCCAAGTGTATAGCTTTCATACCCCTGAACGGATTTTCCAATTAGGGAACATGACAAAACGAAGTACATGCCACAAACACAAACCAGGCCCAATACACAACCAATAACACCGATAGTAACAATGAAAAAATAAATATAGGAAATAATCTAGAAGGATCAATACCAATCTAACTTCGATAACAATACAAACATTAATTCTACTAGGACAATTGTCCCTTTCAATAAAGGACTCCAGAAATACTCTGCCAAATTCCAAGTACAAATCTCTATTTAATAAACACCTAACACCATTGAACACAGTGCAAACATATGTACAAGAATGGAGCGATCACGAAGAGATTGAGAGATTCAAAGAGAATAATAGCATTAATCAGCGGAAACTCTGAACATAACTCAAGTTAAAACACATTTAAAACAGAAGAATGAAGGCGATGAAGAGAATGAAGAGAATGAAAGTGATGAAAATAATAAAAATAGTGTAAAATCTCAATCATTCAATAACTATAACCACCACTGTAATAATAATAATAAAGGAATAGTGGATTATTGTCGGAGAAATTTCTTTACGGCAATAAATTTTCTTCGAATATTACAAAAATTAACATAGGTTTATTCTTGGTTCAATATAAGTCAATGATAAATTAATATTTATTATATTTATTAATTATTATATTATCATATTTAACTAATTTTATCTTTTTGTCCTTTTATCATATCTACAATACCATTATTGTAAGTATTGCTTGCAAATTTAAGAATTATAACCTTTAATGACAATTATTTATAAATAATCATTACATACAGAATATTAATTTAGATATTATTTCAAATAACATGTCTATTTATATATCTATCTATATAGGTGTTAAAATATGTAATTATTTAATCTCTTAATTAAATCGTCGAGAATGAAATAAAAGACTAATAATTCACTAAACTTTGTGGCTTAAATTTAGAATGTGAAATTGCAAGCATTTAGAAAAAAACAAAATTGAATAATATATTTAATTTATTATAAAATTATTAGCTCTTTATATTCTGCATATTATGAATATCATTACAGAATGTATATTTACCAACTCTACAACGAATTTTGTGGTGAGGCAAACATGTATACAAAATTTAAATATATTTATTATTTGTTCATAATTAGTGAAAAAGATAAATTTCATCTGATAAAATATGCCCAGGATGAAATTTTAGAAATACATTTCTCTGTAGACTAATATATGGTGCGCAAAAAGCATTTAAGTACATGCAACCCGAGAAATTTCAAATGATCAACTTATAATTGTCCACGGAATATTAATAAATGGCCACGTATTTGTAAAGATATCAAATAACGGAAAAAAAATATATTTAACATGACAATATTAAACATCATAATTTTGTAAATGAAGATTATTTATTACAAATTTAACCGAATAAGTAAATAAGAATATTCCAAGTCTCCACGAATTGGAATATTTCTTTGCGGTCAAACATATCTTTATTTGCAATTTTTAGCCGTTCAAAAACTCCAATCCATTTTATGATATATAATATCGTATTATTTATTCATTTAAAATTTAAAATTTATTTATGAAATATTAGATTTAGTTTTTTTTCTACACTTTACTTCCTGAACTTATCTATTTCAACTTACAATATTTATTAATGTTATGAATAATCTTGATATTATGTACATTTTTCTTGATGATAGATTATAAATATATCATGTTTATTTCATTTTTTTTAATGTGCCAAGCTATTCAAAAACATTTTCATTATCGTTACCATTATTATTATCGAAAACAAAATTTGAAATCTAAAAAAGACCTTTGGCTTTTGTATTCAAATTCCATAAAAAAATATAGATATAATTTTTAAAAGTAGAATAAGTAAAATATTAAAATGTATTATCAAAAAAAAAGACATAAAAAAGAAAAAAATTATAAAACAAAAAAAATCCTTAATATTACAAATATAATTTAGGTGGTTAATTTTGAGTAATTCATAATGCGAATTGGAATTAGATAACTAAAGAAAATACGATAAAATACAATATTATAAATATAATAAATATAATAATAAATATAATATAATTACTAAATCACGATTTACAAATATTAATGGCTAGAACTCATTATTTGTAATAAATAAAAAAATTGCGATACATTATTTGATAAAAAAATCATAATTACAAACCCCATACTTATTGTTAAGATTTTATAATATCAAAAAAAAATAATAACTATTTTATGTGCTAAAGAATATATAATCGAAAATTTATAAATTAGATGTATACAAATCACCATCCCCATTGCCGTCATCATCATCTAATTAAAACAAAGAAAAGAAAATTAATTACAAATTGAAAATGAATATATTAAAATATATAATTGATGCTTACTAGAATTTATTTGATAAAAAGATTCTGTTATTTCTTCAAGTTTCTTTTTGAAATTTTCATCATTTTTAGGTTTTGGAAGATTTGAAAAATTGAGAAGTCTACTGGTATAAATTGCTTGCGGATGTGTTTTATAATTCATTGGAGTTGTAACTGTTGTATCAGTTGTTTGATTTTTGGAGAATTCTTCAGCTTCTTTAATTTGAATCGTAATTTCATTATTATTTTCACGATAATCCCAATAGTATTTATCCAACTCTGTATGTAATTCATCAAAAGTGGGTCGATGTGTAATTTGAGCATCCCAACATCGCATAATTATTTGTGTAATTAATTTAGGTGTGTGAAATGGAATTTTTGGTCGAAATCCAGTACATATATTAAAAGCCAAATCTTTATCATGCGACACATCGTGATATGGGGGAAGTCCAGTGATGATTTCATAAGCAACAAATGCAAATGAATAAACATCAGCGGCCTTTGTATATTCTCCCCCAATTAATACTTCAGGAGCTATATAGGGTAATACTCCTGAAATGGTATTCTCTTGGAGATTTTTTATGTTTTCCGTAATTAATTTACTCAATCCGAAATCCGAAATATATAAATTATACCCTTTTAAAATATTTCCGGGATGAAAATCACGATGGACTATATCGAATTTATGAATTATTGAAAATTTTTCAGCTAAATCTTTTAAATATTCTAATTTATTTTCCCAATTGATATTATTAAAATTATTATTTAAATAATTTCTAAGACTTCCGCCTTCATAATATTCTAAAACCATCATAAATTCGTGAGTTTCTGGATCTTTTGTAATTCCAAAAAGATAGGCTGATGACGATTCACCATTTGTTCTCAAGAAAATTGCCATCTAAATAACATATTTTTTAAATTATAATTAAATATATTATTTTTTTTTTAAAAATAAATTTAAAATATTACTTTACCTCATTTGAAAAACTCTCATTTATATCTACAATACCATCAAACTTTTTTAACGCCACTTCAAGTTGACCATATCTATTCCATTGTTTTTTTTCAATATCCCAATTAGAAATATATCCATCAACCCACTTAGCATAATAAATAGTACCATAACCACCTTTTGCTATTTGTTTAATATCTTGAAATCTATCATAAGGTATCCATTCGATTACTTTATCAATATAATCAGCATTTAGTTGAGTATCTTGAATAAGTTTATTTATTGTATCATTTCCGCTTGTCCATTTATCAAAATCATTTTTTAAATGTATTGAGATGCACGGTTTGCACCACCTCAAACTTTCATATTTTTGGTTGCATTCTGGGCATATTTCAGACATTTTCTGTTCGTTTATAGTTCGTTATATGTAAGTTTATTATTTTTTATTTAAAAAAACAAATTTGTGTATCAATATTTATTGTATAAGATTTTTTTTTAAAAAGCTGTAAAAGGTAGTACAATTCCTTAATTATATTTGTCAATCAGTGGTTATTCTACATGACCGAAATTTAGCAACTTTAAACAAGTATAACGCCACAAATCAAATTCACGTTAATTGTGTCACATCTAGATATAGAAATTTGTATTTCGTCACATGTGTCAGAAATCCTTAAAATTTTTGTCCTGTTGTATTTGCTGAACAAATATAAATTCTTACTTAAATATTTCATATTCTATTTATAATATTGATTACCAAAATACTTTTAACATACAAGTTCGATTTTCTCTATCTACTAAAGTTAATGAAACCATAAAATTACAAATCAAAAGTGGAATGAAGAACATTAATCAAACTATGAACATTTATTGGAAAGAATTTACGAAGTTTAACCTTATATTTAAAGGTATATCTAAATTTGCTAGCATTTCTTGGAAAAATGAACTACAATGTGTAAAAAAAAATTAGGACAGTTAGCTATGAAATTTTAAAGAACTTTTCAAAAAAAAGAGTTTCTCTTTATTTCATTCATAGTAAGCAAGTATCTGGTGCAAATGATATTAATGTCTCTTTAGACACCTTTGTCTATCTTATATGACCATGAATAATGATGCTTTAACTTATATAGTAATCATTAAATAATTAACATTTTAATGAAAAACATTGATTGATAATTTAAATAAATTTATAAATTAGACATATCCAAATCATTCATCATCACCGTCATCATTGTCATAATCATCATCATAGTCACCACCACCATTATCGTCACCTAAATTATAATTGATACTTACTAGAATTTAATTAATAAAAAGACTTTGTTAATTATTCAATTTAATTTTCAAAATTTTCTTTATATTTTCATCGCATTCTAGGCATATTTATTATCATGTGATAGGAAGTGTATTTTACTGTTCCTGAAGTAAGTTTACTTTTCTATCTAATAATAAATTAAATATTTCAATATATTCTGTAATATTAAGTAATAATTAATTAACTAATAACTATTAATGAATTCTTATCACTCTCCTTTTTTTTTAAACTTACACCTGACAACAGTCGTATTTCATCAGGAAATTTTAATAAGCAAAAATTTCCAGAATTTTAATATGGTATTAAATTTTCGGAATTTTTTACAAAATA
>CAJVPK010000319.1:0-40012 GCA_910592015.1 Diversispora eburnea | reverse complement strand
TTAAAATAAAAAAAATTATGTGGGCTTTTATTTAAGGCCCCAAAATTTTTAAGGCTCGCGAGCCTACTTTGAGGCTCGAGCCAGGCCTTAGTCGGGCTTGGCTCGCGAGCCTATGAGCCTATAATATCAGGCTCAGCTCAGCTTGGATCGGCTCAGCTCGCTAGGCTCACGAGCCTTAAGGCCTATAAGGAGCTTTAGTTAGGCCATACCTTGTTTATCCGTAAAACTTAACCTCTCCGTTATTATCTTTGTTTCGTCAGTTTTGAACGAGGGCTTTGTATCATTCGCATGCTCACCTTCTAGAGGTGCAACTACCAGTTTAAATGCTGTAAATCTTTTCAGTCAGTCGTAGTGAGTTGTCCAATTTCCTCTTCTTGAGTTACGAATGTGCTACCATTTGTACTGTTTTAGGATGCTTGCGGTATAGATTAGTTTGTTGTAGTGTTGATTTGAGTTTTAGCTAGTTCTTGGATAAGGAGAGTATTGGGATTTCTCTGATATCCTAGTCTCATGGGACATCTTCGTGACATATGTCCCGTTTGACTGCAGGTGTAACAATGGAATAGATCGTCAGCATTGTTACAATTTCTCGTATTTTGTTCTCTGTTTTCATTATTATAACTCGGTTACTTGTAGTATATATTTGTCATCTTATTTTCTTTTTTCACGATTCTTTGTAATGTTTTAGCTATCGGGGCCAGGACCTTCTGCACTATCTGTTCTATTCTGTCCTCTTTTTCATTGTCCCTGTTATACATGTTCCCAAAATTAATTTTGAATTTTTGAGGTATTTCGACTTTTTGAGATTTATGCAAAATCTATTCTATATATGGAAGTAAAAAAAGTACTCAGTTATATATATCTTTAATCAAAGAATAAATCTGGGTGGTCAAAAAATTTTGAGTTTTAAGTAAAATAATTTCATCTTTTATGAAAAACTATTTTGACTTTTTTCTCCAAAATTGCAATTTTGGGGCTCCACAATAATTTTGCGTACAAGTATAATATTAATATTCCTAAACTAAACTTATACTTATTATACTAAAGAACTTTTTTTATTTGAAATAAAAAATCTAATTATCATACTTGTCTGTAGACATATATACTACTGTAACTACTTCAAAAATTCTATCAAAAAATGTTTAATATGTCCAAAGCCCAATTGCAAAAAAGAAGTAGAGTTGAAGTCTATAATTGATAGTATGTCCGGAAATCAAAATATCAATAATCTTATAGATATATCCTCTACACTATTTAAGAATACCAAGATACATGAAAACATATCTCAAAAGTGTATTAATGATTATATATTATTTCCAAATAAACTATCTAACAAAAAAGTAAAGAAGTAGGTTAAAAAAGAAGATTCTCCTATATTAAAAAAACTTATTAACGAATTGACTTCCAGTGCTTTTGAGGATATCTCTGTATTTAGTATAACATATACTAAAAATATTATGAATTTTTTATAACTCAATGATAATATTATACAAGTAAAATCAATAAATAAAAATACAAATTGAAAACTCATTCAGTATTACTATTTATTTAGAGATGCTTTATCAAAATATTTATATTATTATAAAAATTTGAAACATAGAGAGTTAACATCTTAGGTATTAGTTAATAAAGAGGTTCAGAAACAAATTGATGAAAAAATTTCTAATAATACTCTTTGCAAAAGAACTGAAAAGGTATGAAAAATATATGCTTTTTTTAATAGTATTTTTAATGATAGAGGAATAGAAATGATAGTTGGAATTAAAACATTTTCTACATCATCTATTTCAAAGTTAAGTTGGGAAGATATTAAATATGTAATAGTCAAGATAATTTGCTCTAATCAATAATAATTAGTTATTACATATTTACTGCACCTATTAATTTGAATTCACAGTTATATAATAATGTATAAATGACAGTAATAAATTTTTTATTTATAATGTAAAAAAATTATTAATAAAGTTATAAGTATTTTATTTATTTTTCTTTAGCTATATACTAAAGGTTTACACTAAACCTACTGATATTTATTAATATATATTGATTTTTTATAAGTTTTACTGGTATTTAAATTGTAATAATAATCTCTATCATTATTATCACAAATTTTTATTATCTTAAAAAAATTTTCTTTATTATTATTATTATTATCAAAGAATTTTAAGTAGAATCTAAGGAATTATTGAGTAAAGATCTTCACATGATTTTTAATATTGAAATAATTACATGTTTTGTTGTTTATGTCCTATATATTTTTTTCTCAATTACTATTATAAATACCTATTGTGAGACTACTATTTCTGAGATTGAAGATTACTTACAAATCACTTCTTCAGAATCGTAAAGTTTTTACAAATTTGCTAATTGATGTATATCATGTAAAAGATTTGAATACGATAAATAGAAGATCTTAAATTATATCAAAAAAGGGCTTGAGAAGATTATTAATAATAAAACTAATGAGAAAGATAAACAGAAGAAGGTGATTAAGCTATACTGTAACTTTCAGGTGATATATTATACATAAGATTGTATCTGTATAGAATAAGATTGTATGTATCATAAAACATTTATTAGTTATTTTTATTGTAATAGAAATTCTAAACTAAGTTAGGGATCTATTAGTCAACTGGAAAATCATCTATTAGTTTGTCTTATATATATTTCCAAAATTAATTTTGAATTTTTGAGATATTTCAACTTTTTGAGATTTATACAGAATTTATTTTATATATAGAAGTAAAAAAAGTATTCAGTTATGTATATATTCAATTAAAGAATAAATCTGGATGATCAAAAAATTTTAAATTTAAAGTAAATAATTTTGTCTTCTATGAAAAACTATTTTGACTTTTTTCTCTGAAATTGCAATTTCGGAATTTCAAAATAATTTTGCGTGCAAGTATAGTCTGTCTTACTTTCTAACCTTCTGTAGTATACAAGAGATCTATTAGTTATCTTGTATTAAACTATTAGTTTGTCATGACCTTCTATATTTTTAAAAAATAGACATTACTGTACTATGAAAATAAAAATCTAAATTTCTTTCTTACTAATTATATTTTTTGTTTGATAAAAGAAATGGAAGTCTTCAAAAATTACAACGAATTACTTTAAATGAATTATAATTTACTTTTAAACAAAGCAGAAATAGAGTTTATTAAAAGTGAGAAGGTTATTAAGCTAACTTTATGGAATGTATTAAGGTACTATTTTTTTTTCATACTGTTTACAATGTTTACTCTAACCATCTCTAATATATTTGTTATAAGTCACGCAAACTTGAAATCACGTAGAATTGACAATAAAAGTTCATTGTCAAATAATTAAAAATATTATATTATATTAGAAAATAAAAAAAATCAAGATGAGAGCAGAAAACATTATTACAGAATGAAAATATCATGATGGTATAATACTAAAAACATCTGCAATAATTAATAATAATCTTTTAAAATAATATTTAAAATTTAATTAGTAAATATTAATTTATGTAACAAATAGTAATACTTTAATAATTTTAGTTAATATTTATAGTCTGTAACACACATTAATTAGCTGCGAAATAGTAGTACAAGATCACGTGTTCACGTGATGTTTAGTTATACAAATATAACTATCAATTCATAACATTAATTATTATCACATAACATTATTTAATAATAATTATTAACATATAGTATTAATTAGTATTAGATATATTTAATAAATAATATAAAAGAATAGTAACCAATAGTAGTAGTACACAGTAAGGTACAGTAATGGCACAGTAATGAAGATCATTAGATTTAGATATAAAAAGGGACTAAAATTACCTTGCTCTCTTTAGTTTATAATTTTATAATTTTGAATTTTGATAATTTGTAACTTATTTAAAATTGATAAATTTAATTTTATAATTTGTAACTTCAAGATAAATACTTGTAAAAATTATCCTGTAATTGAATTAATAAAATAATAAATATTAAAAATATTGAATAAAAGTTACTGTATTAAATAATAAAATATGTAATTAACAAAGGAATAATGAATATTATGGGATTAAATACTTAGTTGTATAATTGTATAATATCATTATTCTGGAGTTAATGAAATTAATTATAAACTATTCTTATAAATCCTAAATTTGGAATAAATTTAATTTGGATAATTAGAGATAATATTTAAAGTTGATGAAATTAAGAAATGACTAATGGATAGATGTTAATACTAAAGATGATGATGAAATTGAAAAGATATTAGAATAAATTGAATAAAAGGTCTGATTTCCTTTCTAAAGTAATTGAATTAGTGGTATTTTCTAAAACAACTAAATAACAGTTTTACCTTTGGAAAAGGATTATAAACTTCTTAAAAGAACTATTAAGTCACTATACTGATTTGTTCTCAAGAAAACTAAGAACCACTGGTAACAACATGACGATCATAACCTGCACGAGAAAATATTAAAAAAGGTAAAGCTAAATGACACTTTAAAGTTTATAATTACTCAAACTTAGTTTATTAGTATGATTATTCTTCTTTTATAATTTAGATGAAATCAGATGGTAGTCCTGAATTTAACAATAATACCTATAATCAAGAACCTGTTAAAATTAATTTGAAAAAATTCAAAAAAAAATACTTGAAAATGAAATTTAATCACATGTAGATACTGAGAAGTAAATATAGAGTAAAAGAAATTATATATGAATTTACATGAAAGTTGAAATTCGAATCTTACTTACACTTATTCATAGTTAATGAAACAGATACATACACAAAATCTTTTTTTTCTAAAGAGGAATAGAAAGAAATTAACACCTCGAAAATTAATGATAATCTAGAACTTAAAAATTCTCTTAAAAAATTATTAAAAAATATATAGTTGATGATTTTGAAAAATTATGAGAAATTCTTTTTGAACTATTTATATCAAATGGATATAAATATGATTGAAAATTTTACTTTGATCTTGATTTTGTTAATCGTGTTTACTGAGGAATGTTACTTTTGTGAAAAATAAATAAAAATTCTTTTGACTCTTTAAAATTGGAAGGATAATATGAGATGAATATTTAAAGTTACTTTATCGATTCTACTTTTTACAATGTAAATATCAATTTAATTTATGATGAAGTGATGAGTCTTGTTTCTAGTGACAAGAAAAATCTCAAAAAGACAACAGATGATAGAAAGAAAATTGGTCAAAAGGGGAATAGAATTTTTAGATTACATAAAGATTACTTAGAATTTGGTACTATAGAAGTGGAACATGCGTGAGAAGGACAGATTAGAATAAAGTATATTATGGATTTGTTAAAGATATGTTAAATGTTAAAAGACATGTTAAACTAACTTGCAATTGAATGCAACATGAAAGAAGATCATATTAGAAAATTACATATAGTAGGGATACTTCAGAGTGCAAATAGAATATAGATCATCACAGCTAAATTCTTTAAGGAATATGTCATGTAACGAATCTACTAATTCATTAATTTATAATGAGCGAATAAATAGTAACAACTATTTATTATATGGAAATAATATCAACAAATATTATTTCAACAAAATATAGATTATAAAAATAAATTAATTGACAAGAACTTGCTTGCCTTTTTATTTTCTTATGCCTTTATATAATGATAAAAATATATAATTATAAATATAGATAAATATTATTATATATCTTAGGTTCATAGAACCTTTTTGAAATAGGCAACATAATATATAATACAAATATAAAAAGAATAAAAAGATACATGTGAATTAATTAATAAGAATATAAATAGAAATAATAGATATAATTCACATGTACAAAAATAGCTTAAAATGATTATCACATTTTTATAACATGTTTTAGCCTGATTCTTCATGTGAAATCATTAATAATATAAATAAAAGAAAGATAGAAAAAGAAAGAAAAATAAAAATAAAATTAGAAATAAGTCTATATAAAACTACTGCGGTAAATTATGTCAACAAACGAGAACTGCTACACTCCTCCCTCCTTAAAAAAAATGAAATGTCCTTGTTTCATCTTGTTTCATGAAACTGTTTTAATAAATCTTTACAATGGTTCAAGTTTTCTTTTGGTTCCCAGGTGACATCGTGAAGTTAATATCCTTTCCATTTTATAAGATAAAATGATCTTTTTCGTTGATATTTTATATCTAAAATTTGTTTAACTTCAAATTCTTCAGCAGTTTGATTATTATTATCAATAATTATTTCTGGAGGTGGAGATATTTCTCAATTAAATTCATCAGTTTCTTGGTAAGGTTTGAGTAATAATATATGAAAAACAGGATGTATTTGTAAATTGTTAGGTAATTCCAGTCTATAAGCTATAGTTGATATTTTCTCAATTACTTTGTATGGTCCAATATATTTTGAAGTTAATTTTCTTTTTGAACAAGTTTTATTAATATTATCTGTAATATTAACAGTTGATAACATAACTTTTGTACCAATTTCAAATTCTTTGTATTGTCAGGTTTTATTTGTATATTTTGTTTGATTTTCTTGAGCTTTCATTAAAGCATCTTTTGCATATTGTATATTGTTTTTCCATGTAAAGTAAGTATTTTCAGTGACAGGTACATTAGTAGTAATTTGAGGATCTAAATCCAGGGGGTAAGTGGGTGTTGGCCATTGTCAAGTTCAAATGGTGTTATTTTGATTGATAATTGTTAAGCATTATTATAAGTGAATTCAGTAGCAGGCAAACATTCGTCTCATTGATTCTGGTGATATGTTGTATATACTCGTAAAATTTCTTTCAAGGTTCTGTTCATTCTTTCTATTTGTCCATCTGTTTGTGGATGAAAAACTGTGGATATAGATAATTTGATATTTAATAAATTAAATAGGGATTGCCAAAATTTGCTGATAAATCTTGGATCTCGATCAGAAATAATTGTTTTGGGTAGGCCATGTAATTTAAAAATATTATCGAAAAATAATTTGGCAACTCCTGGAGCAGTAATATTAGTTGTGCATGGTATAAATGACTTTGTTTAGATAGACGATCCACAAAAACAGTGATAGCATCATAGCCTCGTGAGGTTTTGAATAATTGGACTATGAAATCCATTGTTATCTGTTCCCATCATTTAACAGGTATAGGTAATGTTTGTAGTAATCCACTTGGTTGTTAATTTGAGCTTTTGTTTCGCTGGCATAAATCACAAGTATTAATATACTTTTTTACATCTTTTGACATTCGTAACCAATAATAATTTCTTGAAATTTTTTTATATATTTTATCACATCCCAAGTGACCTGAAATAGGGTTGTTATGGTTTTCTTGTAAAATTTTTATAATGAGTTTCTTATTTCTAGGAATAACTAATCTGTTATTCTCTTTAAGGTAGATATGCTGATTTTGTAAATAATAGTTTTTAACTTGAGCTTTCTCATGTGGTTTGGCTTGATAAAGTTTTCAAGAGTTTTTAAAATAAAATTCCAGTGGTTATCAGCTTGATATAATTGATATAAATTATTAGAATTAATAAGGTTGGTAGTGATAGTAGATATTGTGGCAAGTTGGGATTTTTGTGATAAAGCATTAGCTACAACATTGGTTTTTTCTAGTTGATATTGTACTTCAAAATTATTTGATTATAATACCTCAAGCCATCTGGCTTGTCTTCTAAAAAAGTTGTGTTGGTTTTTAATATATTCCAAAGTGACATGGTCAGTTATTACATAAAATTTTTGACCTTCAAGATATGGACGCCAGATTTTTATGGCATGTACGATAGCGAGAAGTTTCTTTTCATGACAGGATATTTTAATTTAGCAGCAGATAATTTTCTTGACTCATAAGCAATAGGTTGTTCTCCCTTGCCTTGGTCTTGAATTAATACAGTGCCAATTGCAAAGTCAGATACATCTGTGGTAATTGTAAATAGTTTGGTAGGATCAGGAAGTAATAATACAGGTACAGATGTTAATTGCTGTTTTAATTTTTCAAAGGCCTTTTGTTGACTATCTTCCCAAAGAAATGGTTGTTCTTTATGAAGAAGTTGAGTTAAAGGTGTGGTAATTGCTGAAAAATCTTTGACAAACTTGTGGCAGTAACTAGCAAGTCCTAGAAATGATCAAATTTCTAAAACATTTTTAAGTGCACTTCAATTTTTAATAGTATCAATTTTTTATTCATCAACTGAAATTCCTTTATCTTAAATATAATGACCTAAGTATTCAACTTGTTGTTTAAATAATTCACATTTACTTAGCTTGACAAATAATTAATGTTGTTGTAAGGTTTGAAGAATAATTTGAAAGTGTTGGATATGATCCTTCCTGATTTTACTATATACCAAAATATCATCAAGGTAGATTATTACAAATTGATCTAATACATCTCAAAATATATTATTCATCAAGGTCATAAAAGTTACTGAGACATTGGTTAATCCAAACGGCATTACTAAAAATTCATAATGTCCATATCTTGTTTGAAAAGTGATTTTAGGTATATCAGCTTCATGAATTCTTATTTGATGATAACCAGAATATAAGTCAATTTTAGAAAAATACTTTGCTCCTATTAATCTATTCATTAATTCTTCAATCTGGAGTAAAGGATATCGATTTTTAATGGTGATTTTATTCAAAGCTCTATAGTCAATACATAACCTTATGGTTCCTTCCTTTTTATGAACAAAAAGTACCAGAGCACCAAAAGGTGAAACGCTTGGTCGAATAAAATCTTTGGCCATTAATTCTGTCAATTGTTTCTTGAGTTCATTTAATTCTTCATATGACATGTGATAAATTGGTCGAAATGGTAGTTCAGTTCCAGGTGTGATATCAATATGATAATCAAGAGCTCTCTTGGGTGGTAGTTTTTGAGGTACAGTTTCTGGAAAAATATTTTTGAATTGAGATACAATATTTTGTACTTCTGAGGTAAGAGGTGTGATTTCAACTTCTTGATTAGACAGGTGTATTGTAAATAATTCCTCAGTATCAAGAATATTTGTAATTGTTGTTGAGATATAAAAATAGAATTGCATTCAGGTTCTTTCATCTTTTTGATATCAGCTTGCACAGTGATTGTTTATTTTTTAAAAGAGAAAGTTAAAATATTATCTCACCAGTTAATTTTAGGGTTTGCATTAAAAAGCTATTGTCTTCCCAAAATAACATTATAATGATTGAGTTCAATTACTTGAGCTTTAATATATTTAGCATGGTAATCTCCCATCTTAAAGTTATTAAGATGTGCTTTTTGGTTTGTTTCTTGTTGTCTCCTATCGGCCAATTCAATAGTTAATATATTATTGGTTAGGATAGAAAGGTTATTCTTTTGTACAAAATTTTTATCAACAAAATTTCTTGATACACCACTATCAAGTAAAATTCAAGTATTTTTCCATTGACACTTCTATTAAATCGAAGTAGTCGTTCTTGGTTTTTTTCAGTTTGATTTAATTCAATACTATTGTTGCTAAGGGTTTCCTCGAGACTTCTTAATTGGGTTTTCCTCTGAGAACAGTTTTTTGAAAAGTGACCATATTCTTTACAATTATAATATTGTATTTTCGATCATTGGTTGGGATTACTACTATTATTAAATTTGTTATTGTTATTAAACCTATTACTATTACTGTTGTTATTATTATTATAATAATTATTGCTTCTATTATTATTGTTATGATTATTGCCATGTTTATTCTTTTGATAACTAGTTTTCATAGAATCTAAATCCATTGGTTCCGGTTCACTATTATTATTATTATTGTTAAAATTACTAGATCCCTTATTATTATTATATCTAGATGAATTGAAATTATTCCCTTTATTTATTCCCCATAAAGCTGTGTCGTACCAAGTAGCAATATCGATTGCATTATTTAAAGTGTCAGGGTTTCGATACTTAATTTCCATCTTTATATTTGATTTTAATCCATCAATAAAATAACTAACTTAGTCAAGATCATGCATTCCTTCTATTTGTTTCACTAAATTTCTAAATTATGTTGCATAGTCACGTACAGAACTATTTTATCTAAGTCTCTTTAATTGATCTCTTAAATATATTTGATAATTTTCAGGTTGAAATGAATTTTTTATACTGATTTTAAATGCATCCCAGTCATTCCAAATTTGAGTGATATCAGGTTCAGCTATCAGTTTATTTATTTACCAAGATGCAGTAGCATCTTTCATTCCTGTAGCGGCTTATCGAATTCTAGTTACATCCTCTATAATAGCTCGAGTGGTAAAATATTCTCAAGAGTGATGAACCATGAATTAATATTTTCATGTGGACAACTATAAAAAAGTGGAACAGTTATAGGTAAGGTATGAGTATTATTATTGTTGTCCAATTGAGCAGTTAGTTCAGTCAAAGTATCAACTAGTATATTAAATTGATCTTGATTCATATTTTCAGAATTTTCGAAGGTAGGATCGGTGTTAAACAAGTTAAGACCAGGTAAATTATTATTTTCTTGATTCCCAAAATTAAAATAAATTATTAAAATTTAAAATATTATAATTGTGATTCTCAGGATTATTTTCGGCAAGTTGGATCTCTGGAAAAGCTTCGTCTTGGTGATGGATAAATTCGATTTCTTCTTGGATTCACAGAAGATCAGTGGTTCTCTGGAGAAAGTTTTCAGGTAAGTTTTGAGTTTCTGGTTGGGTTGGTCGGAGGTTTTCAAATAAATTAGCTAGAGTAGCAAGTACACTTGCTACTTCTTTCTCTAGATTTGTTGGTTCATGGGTAGGTTCAGAATTTATTACTTGGGTTTCTTCCGAGTTGGCGTCTTTGTCATCGTCACTAAGAGATATAATAAATTGCTGGAGTTCAGTGAGTTATGATGAAGTTCTACTGCTTTCAGCAAAAGTTTCTCCTTGTGGGTAGGTTACTTGTAGAAGGTTTTGAACGGGGGTTCAAGTAGTAGGAAAATAAGTTAGGGTTAGAGGTTTTTCGTATGGTTGCTGCAGTTGCTGCGACTTACAGTGATGTGGTAATTGAGATTGGGTTTCGGAGATTTCTTCACTATAAACTTCTTCAGGAAAAATATGTGCAGAGTTATACTCTTCTTCCTCGTTATAATTAAAAGTCTAGAGGGTTTCTTGAGTAGATGTAAATTTGAATAGGTTTGAGGTTTCTAATGGGGTTGATTGTGATTATATAGCTAATCTTGATTGAACTTCTTGTAATTGTCTCTGGACAAGTTCTTGAGTGACTTGAGTGTGAACTTGGTTTAATTCTTCCTCTAAAAGTCGGGTTAAGTCAAGGAAATGGTAATAAGACTCAAAATCTTGAAAATTAGGATCTCCTTCAGATGAAGCTTCTTATAGGCAACATTCATACCAGTTTCTATATAAACGTAATTTAGCTTCAGTAAAAAGTTGATCTGACTCAAAGTTTTCAGAGGTTAAATCTTTTTCTGAGGTAGGTTAGTTGTCTTCTGGGTTATTATTATTATCACCAAAGTTAAAGAATCTAAATATAAGCTAGCAATATACCATTTTGTGAATTACCACGTACAAAAAAGATATTATCATACGACGGAATGACGAAATTAATATATTATAGATTGGATTTTATTCAGCTGGTTCTGAATAACAAAAGTTTGCTTTGCTACAACTAAGCAAAGAAAAACAAAGATTGAATTTGTTCAAGCAGAAATTAACAAAAGGGTTAAGTTGGGTAAAAGTTTTAACGTCCACTGTTACCAAGTGTAACGAATCTACTAATTCGTTAATTTATAATGAGCAAATAAATAGCAACAACTATTTATTATATGAAAATAATATCAACAAATATTATTTCAACAAAATATAGATTATAAAAATAAATTAATTGACAAGAACTTGCTTGCCTCTTTATTTTCTTATGCCTTTATATAATGATAAAAATACATAATTATAAATATAGATAAATATTATTACATATCTTAGGTTCATAGAACCTTTCCAGAATAGGCAACATAATATATAATATAAATATAAAAAGAATAAAAAGATACATGTGAATTAATTAATAAGAATATAAATAGAAATAATAGATATAATTCACATGTACAAAAATAGATTAAAATGATTATCACATTTCTATAACATGCTTTCAGCCTGATTCTTCATGTGAAATCATTAATAATATAAATAAAAGAAAAATAGAAAAAGAAAGAAAAATAAAAATAAAATTAGAAATAAGTCTACGTAAAACTACTGCGGTAAATTACGTCAACAGATGTAAACTGTTACATGTCACATGAATTCAAAGAAGAAAGATTTGTGAAATTTCAATTTATTTAACAAAATCTAAACCTCTTACATTAGTTTTAAAAAAAATATTTTATGTGAAAAATATTATATTACAAATATTTGATATCATAAATTATAAGGATGATATTGATATTGAAACTTTTCTTAATAATTCTGATGAAGAGGGATATCGTACAACTCCTAAAAAAATTATGTTTAATACATTTATAACTTCAATTAAAGATACGATTGATGAAAAAAATTATAAGTAATATTAACATATATTTGGTTGGCTTTTTTTAATATATACACTTGTATGGAGCAAGTTTAATGAACATAAAAAATAATTTATTCATCATACTATATATAATTAATAACTGTTAAAGTTATATATTATAAATTATTTTTAGAAGATGTCTGATTTACGAATTCTTTAATTTTTA
Source organism: Diversispora eburnea (assembly GCA_910592015.1). Lineage (NCBI taxonomy): Eukaryota > Fungi > Glomeromycota > Glomeromycetes > Diversisporales > Diversisporaceae > Diversispora > Diversispora eburnea. Next base: position 27,350 of record CAJVPK010000319.1, on the reverse strand, counting down.
GTATTCTTTGAAAGAGAATAATTTCTGGTTTTTTATTGTACTATATCTCAAAAAGAAAAATTCTGTTATCTTGATTATACTTGCACATAAAATTATTTTGAGATCTCGAAATTGCAATTTCAGAAAAAAAATTGAATAGTTTTTCATAAAAGACAAAATTATTTTATTTAAAATTTAAAATTTTTTGACTACTCAGATTTATTTTTTGACTAAAGATATATATAACTAGATACTTTTTTTACTTTCATATATAAAATAGATTCTGTATAAATTTTAAAAAGTCAAAATATCTCAAAAATTCAAAATCAATTTTGGGAACATGTATAATCTTGATATATGTATCTTTTTTTCAATCACAATTAACAATATCTTCAAGTTTTTTGACATCTTTATACTAGTTAGTATAATGAAATCAATATTGAACCCCTTGTACCTCTAATGTAATTTGACATTTTTGAAAGAAAATATCAAGCTTTGATCTATTCAAGAAAGAGAGATAATATTTAACTATAAGTTCTTTTTTGAGAAGTATCTGAGTTGTTAAAATATATTTTTCTTGAAATTTATGATTTTTCTTAGATTCTAATTTCTTTTTAAGTCTATATATAATAATTTCTTCTAAATCTTGTCTTAATTTAACATTCTTATTTCTAAGTTCAGTATTCTCAGCTAAAAGTCTAATGTTCTCTTGTTTAATAGATCTAGTTCAAATTTGATATTTCCCATTGTTTTGTATAAGATACAAATATATTCAAATTAAAAAAATTACATTTTTCCATTCTGTTTTAGAATGTAGATCACTTTTGTCAAAAAAATTATTCTGAAAAAATTATTAGTTATATTACACAAAAAATAACACATAATATATGTTATATGTTGTTATCATGAGTTTCCTCCATCTTAATAATTTTTCTTATTATTTTATTTTATTTTTTTATTTTGTTATTTATTTTATTAGTATAATTTTTTAGTATATTTTATTAATTATAATTAGTATTTATTAGTATAATACGAAATATGTAAATCAATAATATAGATTATAGTGACCTAGTTACTAGTTAATTTACTGATCAATTTAGTGGCCAGCTAATTGATCAATTTAGTAGTCAACTGATTAACACAATTACTAAACAAGATTTTGACCAACTTACTAACCAACTTACTATAAATCAAATATTATAAAAAGGGTGAGTTTTCTCTTCACCCCAAAACAGATTCAAATAATTTCAGATTAGATTCGAATAATTCTAAATAGTGAAATTTAAAAAATAATTTTAATTGTAATTAATTCTTTAATTGAATTAATATTTTTATAATCTTAAAGTAACTGGATTATTGATTTTCTTTGTAATAAACTTATATTTTTTGTATTAAAATTTTATTAATTTTTTACTAATTTATATTCTTCAAAAATAAATTCTACTTCATAAAATTCTGTTATTATTTTATAAACCATTAATAAATATATTTAACTTTTCAACTTATTTCTTAAATTAACTTTTAAAATTTATCATTAATCAATAATTTAAATCCTGTATTCATAAATTCTTAAGTTCTTTAATTAGTTTTATTATTTAACTTAAAATAATTCTTTTATTCTTCTTATATTATCTTTTTCAATTCATAAACTAAAATAACTGTTTACAAGTTACTAGTTGTAAATTGTTTTTTGAAAAACAAAATTAGTTCAAAAGGTTAACTAGTAAGAATTTAATATCTATTAGTGAAAACAAATCAAAACTTTATTAATTATTCCATCTCTTATTTTGATAATTCCCAATATAGTATTTTATAATTTATCCCTTTTTAATTAGTTATCTTTTTATGTAAAAGTTTTAATTAACTAGTTATAATTTTATGTAATTATCCTCTTACCTTTTTAGTATTAGTAATGTATTCCTTTAATTCACGCTATACATGTTTCCAAAATTGATTTTGAATTTTTAAGGTATTTTGACTATTTGAGATTTATGTAGAATATATTCTATATATGGAAGTAAAAAAAGTATCCAGTTATATATATCTTTAATCAAAGAATAAATTTGAATGGTCAAAAAATTTCAGGTTTAAGAAAATAATTTTGTCTTCTATAAAAAACTATTTGATTTTTTTCTTTGAAATTATAATTTCAGGATTCCAAAATAATTTTGTGTACAAGTATAATTTAAAGCTTTTTGAAGGTTGAAAAAATAATCACTAGACATTTTATTATAATTTAATTCTTAAAGGAAGAATAAGTTTTACTGAATATATTATAATCTAGATATCTCAACAATTAACAAAAGATTTTGAATTATTTTAAAGTTAAAAGAAAAACATCAGTTCAGAAGAGAGGCACTATCTATTCAAATCAGATATTCTATATTTTTGTATTTAGGAGTCTTCCGAAAATAAATATGAAAGTAACTTCAAGTAAGATAAAAACTTGAAAAGAGTTGCCGATTGTTAAAGAATGTTATAAAAAGTTATATTCAAAAATAATGAATGATGAAGATGAAACCTGGTGCAAAAAAATAATTAACGAAGTGTAGAAGGACACTTCAAAAGTTTTAATAAACAAATAGCTTTTATTGTAACATTATGCGAAAGTTTTTTAAACTTCAATAATGAAAATATTAAAATGATAGTAAATATTTATATAAGAGATTGAAAAGAAATCTAGTAAGTATTAAAAATATTCGAATTTTTTTAATTTTTTAATTTTTAAAATATTAAAAAAAAAAATTTTTATATTGATAAAAAAAATTGGAAAATGACAAAAAATTTAATTTAAGAAAATTAGATTCTGATGAAGATGAGTTAGAAAATAACTTAACTATATCAAATGTGAATGAAAAAAAATGAGAAAAATAGAAGAAGTAATAAGAAGAGAAATAAGAATGAGAAATATAGAAGAAGCAAAAAGAGAAATAAGAGCAAAAGAAAATGAAAGAAAAAATTGATAGATAGATAAATTTATTAATTTTTATATATTATATATTATTATATATTATAAATATTATAATAAATGTGTATACAGAATATAAAAAAATTTTAAAAAATTCAATTATATATATTTTATTATATTATTATATTTTTTTATATAATAAAGATTTAATGAAATATTGTAAAAAATAACAATTAATTTAATAGTGTTGAAAAAAATAAATACTAATCTAATAATTTGTAATTATAAATATTTGAAAAAAAATAAAATTTGTAAAAATAATTGAAAAATTCTAAAAATTTGTTGTTATCAAAACTAAGAAAAAATAAAGAAAAAAGATGTTAGAAACAGTATTGAATAAACTGATTCAATTTCTATATACTGTTTTTTAAATAAGTATGTTAGCTTCTAAAAATATTTAACTTTTAGATAGCAAGGTTATGAATAACCTACTGAACAACTATCTGAAACTTTAAAAAACCATGAAAAAGGTAAAGAACAGTAAAGTTATGAATATAACCTGCTGAACTATTACTTGTTACATAGAAAAAAATTATGAAAAAGACAAAATATCATAGTATAAGAGTTGTGTTAATTAAGAAAGGAAATGTTAAGAACTTTTCTTATAGGAACTCTATTCTAATCTATCAATTTAACATAACCAAAGGAACTCAAGAAGTTTTGTTGGAGTCTCAGATGATCCAGAAACACAATATCAAATAAAGATTTTACAGATAGCAAAGGTATTCAACCTTGTCAAAACTAATACTCTTACTTAAGAAATAAACAAGTTTTAAAAATTTCCAGAAAATTTTTGTTTTCTAAAATTTCATAAATAGTTTTTGAAAAAGTTTGAAAAAAGATAAACAAGATCATTTAGGTAAATAACAAAATTATTTTATGTTACATATTTAGTCTATTAAATGGAATATTATATTTTTCATGATATTTTGTAATAATTTGTAATAAAAATTTTGAAAATTTATAAAAAACTTTTCATAATATTCTGTAAAAATTAATGAAATTTTTTGAAGATTTATGAAAATTTACAGAAATTTATGTAAAAATTTTTGAAAATTTTATATCCCATAAATTTACAAAATTATCTGTCCTTAAAAATTTTCTAATAAAGGTAAATAACATATATTTTGTTACTAGAGTTATACATGTCACCCAAATCTCAATTATTTTGATATTTCAGCTACCAAAATTCAATTTTCATAGTATTTGGGATTTGGGATTTGACATAATTTGAAATTTGGAATTTTGACAATTAGTAATTTAGGATTTGGAATTTGGGATTTGGAATTTAGTATTTTGAATTTAGGTGATACCTATAACTAGGATCAACTAAGGACAAAATAATTTGATATACTTTGATATAACGTGTTATTAAACATAAGCAAAATTGATTTAATAGTACTATACATGTTCCCAAAATTGATTTTGGATTTTTGAGATATTTTGATTTTTTGAGATTTATGCAGAATCTATTCTATATATAGAAGTAAAAAATGTATTCAGTTATATGTATCTTTAATCAAAGAATAAATTTGGGTGGTCAAAAAATTTCAAGTTTTAAGTAAAATAATTTTGTCTTCTATGAAAAACTATTTCAACTTTTTTTTCTAAAATTGTAATTTCAGGACTTCAAAATAATTTTGCATACAAGTATAGATAGTACTTCTTGATAATATTTATGATATATATATTTGATGACATGTATATATTACGCTTGTAATATACCTGATAGTATATATGTAATATATCCAATAATGTATATATAATATATCCAATAACGTGTTTGCACGTATGTAATATTTTCAATAATGTGTTTGCAATATACCTGATAATATATACTCTGGCTATTTGCCTTAGAAATAATATGTAAATCACAATTGGATCATTAAACTCATGATAAAGCTACCACCCAGTAGCATAACCTACATTGGGAAGTGTCCTATACTTGAAATTAACCAGAATCACCAATTTGATATACAAATAGTATTATTGAATATGATTTCTAAAAGAGTTAGAATATATTGTAGGAGGATCACCTATCAGGTAGCATAACCTACATCAGGAAGTATCCTATACTTGAAATCAACCAGGATTGCCAATTTGATATACAATATACCACATATAGATTAATGACAGAAATCCATCAGATCATCAATCCAATATATAATAATTTGAATATGCCCAAAAATATAATATAGACCACATACCAATGTGATGATCGATTGTATATCCATGTGGCCAAATCTATAAAATACATCACCTTCGAGTGTGGCCAAAATTATAATATAGGCCACATAATCTAAACCAAGTGGAAATAATATAATTATATTATTTCCACTTATTTTATTATTTTTCTAAGATTCTTTTTTATGGTGGTGAAATTTCTGATAAAGAAGTGATAGAAGTTGTGATGCTTTTTCATGATGAGGGTAAGGATTGGTTTGTATTTTTCAACTTTGTACTTTTATTATTTCTCCAAGATTCTTTTTTGTGGTGGTTAAATTTTTGATAAAAGAAGTAATGGAAGCTGTGATGATTCTATATTGACAAGGGTAAGGATTGGTTTGTATTTTTAGCTTTGTACTTTTATTTTATGACCTTTCTTTTTATTTCAAATATGGATATAACAAAAACTTGAAATTATCATAATAAAAATAATTTAAGATAAAAAAGGTTGAGAAGTGAATTGATAATGTCAAAATTTTTTTGAATTTTTTGAATTTGAATATTCAAAGATTAATTATCATTATTTTTGCTGCAATGATTTGTAACAGCAAATATATCTTCTTTTGAAGAATAAATTTCAATATTGTGAGTATTGTGAGCATTTTGTAGTGAGCATGGAATTTATTATTTGCAACCATCTTAAATCTTTAATTTTTATTACTACAAAAAATTCATTCAAAGTGATTCTTAGACATTTTTATAATTTATTTTTAAATAATTAATTAATAATTAATAACTAATAATACTATGCACAATACACAATATATTATACCTGACTGCATAAACTTTACAATGTTTTAATTTAGAAAATCTGATAAATTAAATAATATAAATAATATGTATAATGATTGCATTTTATAAGTATTACATTATTATTTAAAAATTGTGGATTTTAATTTTTCAATTCTACAATGAAAATGAAGCGAATTCTCTTACAGCAATTCAAACATTTCGAAACTTTAGAATTATTTACTTAACCCTGATATATATATGATTGATACCTGGCTTTGAAAATTAAATTTTGATTATAACGATGATTATATCATCTTCATTAGTGATTGGACATAAAAACCAGTTATATTATCGTAATGGATTAGAAAATTTATAGAACACTGGATGAATAACTCTGTACGTAGATGAATTTAATTTAATTTGTGAAACATTATATAACTTTAATAACTTAATTATACTTTTTTTAATAATTTATCAAGAAAATTTATACTTGTTTTATGTATATCAAAGAAATTTTAGTAATCAAAGTGATCCTTTATTATTATAAATTTAAATAACAAATCACACTATGTATGTTGTATATCCCAATGACAGTGAGGTATTAGTTTATGTCTCAATTTATTATGTGTTCAAAGTTTTTCACGTGCTCGATTATTTGTAACGGAAGAAATTAAAATTTATGTATCAATGAGAATTTAAAATTTTTTTCATTTAACTTGAAAAATCGAGAAGTTGACTGATATACAATTTGTGTGTATATATAATATAATATTTATTAGTAAGACGAATCAAAAATATTTCTAATTTAAAAGAAAAAATCATCTTAATTCTAAAAGTACAACATTATTAACTTTTATAATGTATTTTGGAAAATTATACATTGGTTTGAAGGAAAACCATCATATATTTGTGTGTGTAATAATAAACATCTATTGCATTGAAATCTAAATAATTTATTTACAATCAATGTATTATTTAATTGGCAAATATAATTACTTATTGATTTTTACCATATAAATTTTCTGTTGCTTAAAAATTTTTTTGTTGATTTTACCAATATCCCATTCCGTATAGCTAAGTATATAGTTGTAAAACTCATTTTTTTTCTATCTCTTTAATATCCATCTGCATCACGAATAAATTTATCTATTCCGTCGTTTCCACTTGTCCATTTATTTTGGAAATATTTTGAATTGACAAAGAATTTATTTTTTTAAAAAACAGTATCATGTTTGTCGTACAACATTAATTGTCTTCGTCATGCATTAATATGGTAACGATATGATATAGCAAATAGAATCACTTTAAATTTTACACCATTGTGATGACATGACTTTTATTTTTCAACAAACAAATACTAAATAATAATCAAAATCATTATCGAATTGAGGAATTCATTTTGAAAGAAACTGTTCAAAAAGCAATATCCTAAACCATTTGTTATTATTGAAAGACAAAATATTTATTATTATTATTTTTTCTGAAAGTCGAATGATAATAATAGTCTTATTCTCGGACTTAATATTTTACAATAATTTTCACACAAATGCCTAAAAATAATATTATTTTACCACACCAATTCACATGTTTGCCATGCGAATTTCGGTCCAACATTGAGTAAAGTAAATTCATATATTTTAATTAAACAAAGTACAATTTAAAAGAAAACTATCTTAACTACAAAAATCAAAAAAAAAAAATGGAATTGCTATATAACAAAGTTGATTAATGAATGAAATGATCGGTCATATATTATATATTGTATTGTGACACGAATTTAATTTCTTGAATATTTCTATTGAGATCTTTATTATTTTAAGAGTAAAAAATAAATATTAATAAAAAAAAAAATAAAATAAAAAAAATAAAATAAAATAAAAAAAATAAAATAAAATAAAAAAAATAAAATAAAATAAAAAATTTACCGAGTCCATTCTGTCCAATCAAATTCATCTAATTCACTATCGTTCCAATCTATATGAGACGAACGTGCGTACATATCTTGACTATCCATTAATATTTCCTTCATTTTATATAAAAAAAAAATATTAATCAATAAAAATTATAAAAAATTTCCAAGAATGAATGAAAAAAAAAAGCAAAAATAAATATATACATCTTGATTCTTTTTGGCCATTACATTTGATGAAAATATATCTTTACGATACAGGGGAACGCAATCGATATAACTCATTAATACCAAAATTAAAATAATTAAACTTAAAATTTTACTTTGACGAATATGCGATTTTGTTAAATGTGAAAAAATCATTTTGGAATTGTGAACGTATAAAGACTATTTATAACGTTGAGAAAATTTCATAAATTAAAGAGAGCTAATAATCATATATATATATATATATATATATATACACGTATTTCTTTACGTTTAGGAAGAAAGAATGACGACTAAACAATTTTTTTTCAAAAAATCAAAAATTTATTGTATTTATATACATGTTTATATTTCACAGTATTCATACTTTTCGACCAATCATTAATATATTAAAGTTGTTCCATGCAAACCTTACTAACCTGTTATAATGTATTCTTATTCGTACCTACCAATTTCAAAAATAATTGTTCGACAAGGCATACAACGAGTCACAAGGCATTCATTAATTTCAAAGTTTTATTAGAATATAAACAGAGATTAACTAAAAGAATTGTTTTAAAAAACAAAACTGAACATTTTAATATTTTATTCTTTAAATCTTTCCTTTTATGATTGAAGAATAAAACTTATTAAGGAAAATTTCTATCATTAAATAATTTTAAATAATATTAAATATAAATAGTAATTTTAAATAACATATGCTTCTAAATTATTGTCTTTTTTTTTAAAAAAAAAAAAATTAAAAATAATAATAAATTAATGAACCATTGTTTCTTTTTTGCAAGGTACAGTCCGTTTGGCATTAGGATTAAACACCCCGCATTTATAAACTTCTTGATAATCTTGTTGAAAGTAATAACGAAGTTCATCTCGAGATCTTATAACTTGTTCTTTTCTTTCTTTGACCCATTCTATTTTTTGACTTTTATCTAATGAATTATATTCTAATTTTGTACTCTCTATATCTGGAATCCAATAAATTATAAAAATTTCATAATAAAAGAATCGTGTATACGGAATACATCCGAATAGTTCTTTTGGCATACATCTAGGTCTTTCGTCCTTTCTATAAATCATATATTTATATAATATTTATATATTATATAAGAAATAAGAAATAAGAGAAATCATTATAAATTATTAATAAATTTCATCAAAATTAAGCAAAAAAAAAAAAAAAAACGAAACTTAAATATCTTACATGGTATGAATGGTATTCTGTCGAAAGCATACTTCACATGCGATAATTCTAGATGGCCAAATATCATATAAATATGGTTTATAAGGTTTCGAACAGAGTTGACAATTTTTAGGTAATATGGTTAACCAAATATATTCTTGTTCAGTCATATCAAATGGTGGAGGTAATTTTGGATATGATAAAAATTGGGTTCTAGACGATTCCCAAATGGTTTGTGTCGTAGTTGAAGTTGACCATAACATGTTTCGAAAATATACGCAAACTGTTGAAAGTGTATAAAGATCTTTTGGTGGAAGGTGTAAACATATTTCTATAAAAATTTCGGGTGGAATAAGAAATTTTATGTCTGAACATTTTGGTCTAGGTGAGTATGGATGACTTGAAAAAGGTGATTTATATAACGAAGTGGTGGAAGAAGAAGGTGATTTATATAATGAAGAAGAAGGTGATTTATATAATGAAGAAGATGATGGTGATTTGTAATATTTAAAGAATGGAGTTGTTGGCAATTGATCGTCGCCGTCGTCAGCTGAATTCCCAAAGTTTACTGAGGTATTAATTTTTAATTGTTTCGGTCGAGATTTTGGTTTCTAATAGTTAAAGTAGATATTAGTTAAAGCACGTGTTTATTTCAAAAACATAAAAATCGAAAAAAAAAAATTGAACGTAAAAAGTAATCATTTTTATCTTTCACCTGTAATCGGGAAAACAACCGGGTAAGCTTTCGGGATAAAGCCATATGAGATTGTCGAAGAGATAGTTAGCAAAGCATTTTCCTTTCAAATTTATTTTTTCACTTCGACTTTTATTAGTAGCATATAATTGGATAATTAAATATGTTGTTATAGAGAAATTTCGATATTTAATTTTTGTACATTATGCACCTATATGCACAAATTTATTTTGATTGGTTTTAAAGAAATTGTTGTTGAAAATATGCATAACGAATAATTTATTCGTTTCTTTTTAAATAAATCTAGTAAATGCATTATTGTGTCTTGTAAAAAATTATTTTATTGGATAACGTATTAATATCAGATGATTGATACCACATTACACGATAAAGTCCTTGTTGACACGTTGATTTTTTTTGGATAAAAAGAATTGAAAACGAGGTGATTTTGTTTGGTTTTTTTTTTAGAAAAAAATATTTTAAAATTGTTTTTTAATAATATAATTATTAATTATATTAATTGAGTATATATATTGAGTATTGAAATTATTTAATATACAGTATATGTATATATAATTGAATATAGATTATATTCATTCTCGTTCGGCGTTTTTTTTCTTTTAGAAAAAAATTTCGACCTTACGTATAAAGAAATGTCATAAATTATTGTTTGGTAGTGTAATGGCGCAATGGGTAAATTTAAATTTATTCATGACACTCAACTAAATATAGAAGAAAGGGAGGTTATAGGAAAAGGATGATTTGAAATAATATATTTTTAGCAAAAGTGGACAATGGATTACGAGTTAAAGAACAGAAAAGTTATGATCCCTTATGATGTGACATTAAAATAATATTTTTTATTGTAAACATTTATAAAACGAGGTAGGTAAATCGATTACAAAAACAGATAAGTATATGATGATTTTTTAGATTATTCTTGTAGATGAAAATCGTTTTACAGATTAATTGAAAATATTTTTATTTTACAAGAATTTTATAAATTAAATATAGTTCATCGGAATTTTCACCCTTTAAAAATATTTTATCTTTTACTATTAAATTTTTTCATTTTCTTTTTTGAATTTTTTTAAAATGGTCAAAATAGATATAAAATCATTTCTTCTTATATTTATATAAATAAAAGAAATCTTAATGTGTATTACAAGACGTTAATCATTAAATGCAAAATTATAATGGATTAATTAAAATAGATATTATATATTACAAAGTGCCTAATTGAGTAGATCATCATCAATAATAAAACATTACATGTATGCGTATAGTAATCCTAAACGTCAATTTGAAGAACATGCTTTTCGGGACAACAATAATTGTGATTATTATGAACCAATAGAATGATTAATTTTAAAAATGAATTTAAAAAATTATTGGAAAGGAAGAAGTGAAAAAGGATGATAATGAGTGAAATTAATAATTATAAATATTTTTAATCGGTCACCTTAGGAACTGATAGGCAAATACAACTTGGGCAACGATGGGAAATTAAACATTTTTAGTTAGTTTCAATGAATGAATAATATTTATAAAGTTCGAGAAAGATTCGTTGGAAAACAAAAAAAAAAAATCGCATAATTCAATTATTCAATTGAATAATAAACATGTCCCAAGAAAAAACAAACGAACTAAGAGAATGGGAAATCTGGATGAATAATTTGTTTATTGAAGAAACTCTTCAAAAAGAAAATATACCATTTTATCAATATTCTGAATTTGAAAATGTCAAATTTATTAGTGGAAATGTTTATAAAGCCACTTTTAAAACTTCTCAAAAAACTGTTGCTTTAAAATGCATTTCTTTAAATGATAAATTTACATTGGACGATTTGATAAATGAAGTTTATAAATTAAACTTTTTTTTTATTCTATTATTTGAATATTTTTTTTTACAATTTTTTATTATTTTTAATCGAAAAGATTAAAAGGCATCGAAAATTGGGAATTCACGATAGTATTCTTAGATTTTATGGCATTACTAACCAAGGTAAGATATATTTTTTACAAATAATAAACATTGACAATTAATTTTTAATTTATTTATTTATTTGATATTAATATTTTATAGGGAATACAAATAATTCTATGATTATTCTTGAATATGCTAATAATGATTCTCTTCGTCAATATTTAAAAACAAATTTCCAAAAACTGGATTGGAACACGAAATTAAATCTTGCAAAACAAATTGCCAATGTCTTAAAAATTCTACATTTTAATGATATTATTCATGGAAGATTGGTAATTATTTTCTTATTTAAAAATAAAGTACGCAAAATGAATTATTTTTAATTTCTTTAATTTTTTATAATTTAATTAGAATTCTGAAAATATTCTTATTCATAATGGGAACATTAAATTTAATATATTTGGATTAACGAAAATGATGCCTGAATCATTAAAATTACTTACAAATGCTCTTGGCCCAATTCAATATATTGACCCTCAATATTTGGAAATTTTTAACACAATTGGTAAAAATAAGAGTTCGGATATTTTCAGTTTGGGAATTATTCTATGGGAAATATCTAGTGGCAATCCTCCTTTCGAAATGGAATCTTTGTCAAATGTGGATTTGTTAAATAATATTCTAAAAGGAAAAAGAGAAATGGTTATGCCTGGAACACCTCCTAAATACAAAGAAATATACAATGGTATAAATTTATAACAATTTAATTAAATTATTCATATTTTTGCATAATAAATTATACAAATTGAAATCTATTTGACAGATTGCTGGAATCACAATAGAAATTCACGACCAAACATTTCTCAGGTAGTCAAAAATCTTTCTGAAATAAATATTTCTGATGAAATTCAATCGCAACTTCACATTGTTACAAATGAAATTACTTCTGTTAAATTGGAAAAACAAAATATGTAAATAACATTTCTTTTTTCTATTTTTCGTGTTTTTTGAATCCAAGAAAATATTTCTTAATTATAAAATTCTCTTTATTAAAGACAAGATGAAGAACCAAAAGTTCATTTTCTTCTTCCCTTTATTGATAAGTCAGCAAAAGTTACTGCTTTTATTAAGGATTTACTTGAATTTTTTATTGATTCATATGAAAAACAAGATAATCAATTTCAACCAATTATGGTCAAAAATTATATCATAAAACACAAAAAGAATCCAGTTGAAATTCTATATGAGATGATTAGCTATCCCTCACATTCTTGGTTTTCTAGTTTAATAGGATTTTTTTACAAGAATGGTATTGGCACCATTATTGATAATCAAATGGCATTTAAATTCTTTAGTATAGCTGCCAATGAAATAATTAATACCTCATCCTCTAATTCCCCATCCTTAATGAAACTATACAATATAAATAAAGAAATTGGATCCATCTCTCTTGCAGATATGCATTTAGACGGTATAGGTGTTGGTGTCGGCAAGGATGCAAAAGCTTTTCAGATTTACTCTAAACTTGCTAACGAAGGGTCGTTTATAGCTTTAATTAGTGTAGCGTATTGTTATCAAAATGGATTTGGTGTCAAAAAAAATGAAGAGAAAGCATTTGAATTATGGTTAAAATCCGCAGAAAAAGGAATGCTTGTTGCACAAAGTTTAGTTGGTTGGTGTTATAAATGTGGAATAGGAACGCCAAAAGATGTAACTAAAGGATTTCAATGGTGTATGAAAGCTGCTCTTGGAGGAAATATTGGTGCCATATGTAATATTGGATTTTGTTATAGCAATGGCGAAGGTGTAGTTGAAAATAAAAAAGAAGCATTTAAATGGTATTTAAAGGCTGCTGAACAAGGAAATCCTGGAGCACAGTATAATTTAGGAAATTGTCTTGCAAACGGCGATGATCAAGCGAAAGCATTTGAATGGTATATGAAAGCTGCGGAATGCAATCATATTTATGGTCAATATAAGGTTGGAAAATTCTATTATGAAGGATGTGGGACTAAAAAAGATATTATAAAAGCTATCTATTGGCTAAATAAAGCAAAAGAAAATGGGTATATAGATGCAAATAGACTATTAAAAGGAATAATAAATAAGATAAAGTAGTTGTTAAAAATATTAATTAAAAATATTTATGTTCAAAAAATTATGGAATTATTTATATATTATTAAAAATTTATTTTTTTTGGTTGAATGCATTGAATCTTTATTGTTTTTTCAAGGAAACTCACAATAATTACACTAATTGAATTTAAAAATAGATGAAAAAAAGTAGACTTTCGTAAACACATTAACAATCTTAATTATCTAAAGTCTATACTAAAAAACATGCTTTTATTTACACTATAGAATTTATTAATAAATTTAATATTATTTAGATAATTTAATTTTTTATTTCTTAATTATTTTATTATAATTAAAAAATAAATAAAATAAAGTTAGTTTTTTTTTTTAATTAAATAATACTTGATGCAATAAATTATTCCACATTCTAATCATTAGAGGTGATATAATTTCTAATTTAATATCGTTATTATAAAGAAAGTATCTAAGTTAAGTTTTTATAATATCAAATTTGAAACGTTTCACAAATAATGATTATTGTCTGGAGCGTAGTAAAGGAACTTTTGAAAAGGATGCCTGTCCGATTTTTTGATCACATATCACGATATTTCTTTACGCTCCGGACTTCGGTCCATTTCCCCATGACTCTGATGTACACAATTTCATTTTTTAATCCTTTTTTTTCGACGAAAATGTCTTTGACAAATTATCTCAAAACTTTATTGAGCTTCTTGATGACAAAGATGATTACAATGTAATCATTAAAATAATGAAGAATCTTTTACTGCAAATTCTAATTTATTGAAATTTTGATCGTCTTATTTCTGCAAAGAATTAGAAAATATTCAACCGAATGAGAAATAATATTAAAATAATTACCAAGTCAAGCATTTCCGTTCAAATCTTTGTTACTATTATTAAGTTATTATCAATAATAAAATTTTGTTACTTATATTGAAAATTTTAATTTATTTATAGTATTATCATTTTATTAATTTATTTTTTGATTATTTTTTATTTCATGTAGATACAGTAGGGATCAAAAGTTTTTGGAAATTATCACGTGACGACAATCTTATGCTGCGGCCTTTACGATTTACGAATTAAATTAAGACACATACAATAAATTTTGTACACCCTAAAAAAAAATTCGTTTCAACACCAGAACGTTTTTATTATATTTTTATAAAAATATGCCGCGAAAAACTAAAGTCATGACAAAAAGTAAGCAACGAGAAGTAATTTTACATTTGTGGTGTGAAGGGATACAAAATGCAAACGAAATTCATCATCGTACCAATATTGGGCTTTCTACTATCTATTACAATATCAAAAAATTGAAAAAAACGGGTGATGTTGCTCACAAACCTGTATCAGGAATGCCAAAAAAAATTACCGGTACCGCAACAAATGTTATTGGGCAACAAATCCGACGAAATCCTCAAATAACAAGGAAAAGTTTGGTTGAAAAATTAGAAGAAAAGGGTATAAAAGTATCAAAAGATACTGTTGGAAGGTATCTTCATCGTCAAGGTTATAAAAATTCTCTCCCTATCGCGACCCCCATGCTTACAGCAGAGCATAAAAAAAACGGGTTGAATGGACAAAAAAAACACATTGATGATGACTGGTCACGAACTATATTCTCTGATGAAACTTCAAAGACCCATTCGTCCTTTTCCTAAAAATCGACAAAAAATTCATGCCTGAGGTGAATTTTCGAGTTGCGTCAAAACCAGTCTTTATTGCTTTACAGGTATAATGAATGCAGAATTTTTCATTCAAATTCTTGAAGAACAAATTCCTTAAGTAAAAGAAGCAATGTATGATGATTGGAGACTTCAAATGGATAATGATCCTAAACATAAAAGTCGTTTGGCAAAAGATTTCCTTCAAAAAAATGTGCCCGAAGTAATGAACTGGCCATCAAAAAGCCCGGATTTAAATCCAATTGAAAACTTGTGGGGTTGGTCAAAACAAATGTAGAAAAGAGAAAGCCATGCAATTTAGATGATTTGGAGGAATTTATGTTTGAAGAATAGGACTCAATTTCCGATGAAATTATAAATAATTTGGTAAATTCGATGAAAAAAAGATGTGAAGAGATTATTAAAGTAAATGGTGAAAGAATAAAATTTTAATTTTATATAATTTAAAACTCTTATTATTGTGCTATAAATAAAATAAATTATTTGCCAATACAAAAATTATTCGCTGTTTAACATCACGTGTAAATTTTCCAAAAACTTTTGATCCCGACTGTATATTTATGGCGGAATTTTTAATTTAGAAAATGTTGAAACTAGATTTATTTTTGACTTAATGTTAGCTGCTGATGAATTTGAAATTGTTGAATTATCTAACAAATTAGAAACTATTCTTATTGAAGATAAAGCTTCTTGGTTGTTTACCATGCTTTTTTTGTCAAAGAAAACTTTAAAAATTTAGAAAAATTTTGTAATGATATTGTAGCCAAGTATCCAAATCTTATTTTTGATAGATCAGATTTTACTTCTCTTCCAGAATCTTCACTAGTATCTCTTCTCAAACGAGAAGATTTGCAAATGAAAGAAATTAAAATTTGGGATTGTGCTATCAAGTGGGGAATTTCTCAGAATACTACTCTCCCTACTAACCTTAAAGAATGGATCAAAGATAATTTTCTCACATTAAAAACTACATTGAATCAATGCCTACCACTTATTCGTTATTTTCACTTTTCAGTTGAAGAAGTTTTAGATTCAATTAAACCTTATGAAAAAATTATTGATATACAACTTGGGAAGAAAATCTTACCAGCAAGATCAGTTTTAGTTGCAGAATTATCTCCTCGTACAAATGAACCAAAAAAATCTTTTTCAACTATCATTTCCGAAGATCATGCTGCAGAAATGACTCCTCGAGAAGTTGAAATTATTATTAAGGATTTATTTCGAATTTTTTATTGATTCGTATGAAAAACAAATTTGCAGATTTGCAATCAATAATGATGAAAAATTATATTAAGGAGCATAAAAAAAGAATCCAGTTGAAGTTCTATATGAAATGATTAACCATCCATCACATTCTTGGTTTACTAGCATAATAAGATTTTTTTACAGGAATGGTATTGGGACTGTTACTAATGACCAAATGGCATTTAAATTCTTTCGTATGGCTGCTAATGAAATAATTGATACTCATCCTTTGATTCTCCATCCTTAATGAAACTATACAATATCAACAAAGAAATTGGAACCATCTCTCTTGCAGATATGCATTTATATGGTATGGGAGTTGGCAAGATACAAAAGAAGCTTTTCAGATTTATTCTAAACTTGCAAATGAAGGGTCACTTATAGCTTTAATTAGTGTAGCGTATTGTCATAAAAATGGATTTGGTGTCAAAAAAAAAAATGAAGAGAAAGCATTTAAATTATGGTTAAAATCCGCAAAAAAAGTAGTTTTTGCACAAAGTAAAGGGTTGGTGTTATAGGCATTGAATAGGAACATTAAAAGATGAAGCTAAAAGATTTCAATGGTATATGAAAGCTGCTTTTGAAGAAGATATTGGTGCTATATGTAATATTAGATTTTGTTATAACAATGGTTGAAGGGTTTAGTTGAAAATAAAAAAAGAAACATTTAAATATTATTTGAAGGATTCCTGAAATAATGTATTCCTCACGCATGGTTGACACACCGTGTCACACCATTGGATATACAATTTTTATTATATTTTTCAAAGTATCATCATAATGATGTCTCAAAAAATTTTTTTATGATTAAAATTGTATTCTTTATTAATAAAAGTAAGAGAGCTAAAAAAAACTGAAATTAACTACCTATATATATAAAAAAATTATGCATCCCAAAACTATGCTTTCAATATCATGTCTATTTTAATAATAAAAATATTGTAGAAATTGCATCTCCTCCAGCCATTATTAGAATAATTATTGCTTCAACATTCCAGTTCCCCTGTATTTCTGATATTGGATTTCTTTGTAGTAAAATTTCAGCTGATATTATTATCAGCACTGAAGTGGGTAATGCTGAACCTAAAACCTTGTAGCGGATGGATTTCTTGCGATTTTCTTCGGCTTTTATTTCTTCTGCTTTTCCTTCTTCTGCTGTTCCTTCTTCCATGGTATTTGATTCTTCTTCTTCTTCCTTCCAAGTCATTAACGCATATGCATAATAAATATTCTTCGCAAATGTTGGTAATAAGATAATACATAAGAATGCTAACATGAAGTCTCGCACCCATCCAGTTGGATTGAATGATTTTGTTAACCAAAAAAGCATCACTTTATCGCCACACTCTTGCCCAGGTAACTTCCATCTAACGGTTGCCCATAACCATATACAATAGCATATTGTTAACAAGGAAGATAATGAAACTATCATTCCTAATGCTGAAGAAATCTTATTTTTAGGTAATGTAGCTGGGTTTATAAAAGCGTAACATGTTGCAATTAATAATAGTACTGCTAAATAAGTTACTTCTAATTGAAATAAATAATGTAGGTTATTGGTTTGATATTGGATTATTGTCGATATTATCAAGGTTAACAATGTTGCCGATCCGAATAACGCAGATTTAATAAGTTTGTTCTGTTCCGCAAATACTTTTAAAATTATTAATAAACTTTGTACGTATATTGTTATTCTTATTTTTGGGCTTACTATATCAGCACCTTGTATTGTGCACATAGTGATATTAGTTAACGTTCGAGATAAAATAAAAATGAGTCAACCAAAGACCAATAGAAGTATCTAAGTAAGACGAATATTTATACATTCTCCGAAATTTATTAAAACTCATCCTACACACGTACTGTATTACGAATTTGTAATTATTTGTTTAGCAAAAACTAAAAATAGATTAGCCGCAGGTGTCATCACACAAACTCGATTTGTGTTTTTCATTCTTAATTAAACCGATTTCGCATCAAACAAATTATTATTTGATAAAATTCCAAGATTGCGGTAGATAATTTAATGAGAAAAAAAAATGGATACCTTTAATTGTTGACTGATGTATTGCAAGTGATCATTTCTTTTTCATTTATTTTAGTATGTTAGATAGTAGGCAAGAAAAAAAAAATAATGTGTAACACCATAAATTAAAGACAAACTATTTGATAATTATGTGGTTATTTCGAAAACTTCTTATAACGTTAATAAATTAGCAAATTATTTTAAGTATATATACTATAATCCTTGTTATATATTTTACTTTTGCCAAAATTTATAAAACAATATCTCAAATATTTTAAATTAATACGAGTCTCGAGTTTTATAGATAAAATTTTTTTTCTTCAGTTTCTTTCATTAAATTTGAAGTAATCTCTTGCAAAGAATCTTTCTGAAAAGAAGCTTTTGCCAATAAAAAATCCAACATAACAAGATATTTGCAAATAATCTTTAGTTATTAATTATACTCGTTGTCAGTTGTAAGTATTGCATAATTATTACTCAAAATGTCTTTTGAATGGGATTAAATATTTTTTTTTTTGAATTGAAAAGCATAATTTATTATATCATTCTTTATTTAATGAATTTATCATTCATTGTATTTAATTTTTTATTTCGCGAAAATTAATTAATTTACTTCAATAATTATTTTAAATTTACAATTATTAGATTATTCATTTTTTAATAATTAACACGTGAAGTTGTCCAAAGACTTTCTTATGCACTGTAACTAATTTCTTTCACGCATTCAATTCATTTAACATTAAATTTTTCATTCTTAGATATTAGTCTTATTTGAATACACTTTTATAACTGCTAAATTCCGGATAATTTTTCGACTATTGATTTTTTTCTTTAAAATAATATATTTGTGTATTTTCTTATTTATTGAATCGAACTTTAAAATAAAAAACAATTGAATTACCAATAATTGTTAATATATAATATATGACTAATTTTGCAGTGAAATTTCAATGTCAACTAAAAAAAAAAATCCACTAGTATAATAATTGAGAAATTAATATTGCATATCTAAAATATTAAATTTAATAATAAAAGTTGGTAACTTAGTATGTTGAGTTTTCTAATTTATAATGCTAAACTTTAAGATGTCACAAAATAATAATCACCAAATGAAAATCTCGGGTATTGTTTTATTTTAGGAAAAGGATAATTCATATTTTGTTTTTTCTTTGAATATTTATTTTTGAGAAAAGGGAAAGGAGGGAAGAATTATCATTGTTAGTTTGTAATTATTTACATAGTAAAATAGACAATTAATTAAATTTATTTGAACGAATAAAATGGGATAATGATATGAAAATATTATTGATTACACGAATTTATTTTGCGATATCGTCACGAAATTTCTCTATATAGCGAATAAAATAATTATTCTAAAGATTTTAATTCTTTCTTTATGAACTTCAGATTTTCTTATATTACTAATATTTCTTTGATGACGAATATACTGTATAATCATATTCGTATTATAATTATTAGACGAAATAAAATATTATTCTGTATTATCCATTGTCTATGCCTAACATATTTTATATTGTAAATAATTTCTTAAAATAAGATTATTTGAAGGGCTGCTTTATTAAGTAAACATTATTTTTATAGATTTCACAAACATTTCGTATTAATAATTATTATTATTTAATTTTGTCACTTATTTTGAATCGAACTTATTATTTTATAAGTTTAGGTTAGAATATATACAGTACATAAGTATATATTATCAATAAAAATAATAATAATCTCTTTTTGAATGATTTCTTTTTTTTTTAAAAAAAAAAAAAATATTTATATATTGTTGTTACATTATACTGTACGATCGTTCAATATATAAAAAAACATTAATATTATTAACGTAATGTTATCTTTATTTTTTTAATCTATTAATAATTAGGAAATCAAAAATATTTATTAAAAACAATGGATAAAAGAAACATAAGACAATGAATTTACGTATTAAATATTAGAAATACTTATGTATAAGCAAAATTATCATTGTTTTGAAATTAATCAAATTTTTAGGCATCAATTTATTCCTCCAATAATTTCATCAGTTCCTTTAATTTTCGCGACAAACAACTGTATAAGCGTATCGTGGCAAATATTCCAAAATTTTTGTGGAGTAAACACGTAGTTCTTTTGGTTCATTGTACGAGGTGATTCAGTAACCAAAACTGATCTTGCTGGTAAGATAATTGATTCTACTGATCGTTCAGGAGCTACTAAATGCTGATTGATATCTTCCCAAAGTAGTTTATCAATAATTTTTTTATAAAGTTTAATTGAATCTAAGACTTCATCAACTGAAAGGTGAAAATAACGAATAAGTGGTAGACATGCTGTAATGTAGTTTTTAATATGAGAAAATTACCTTTGTAAGGCTAGTAGGGAGAGCAGGATTCTGAGCAATTCCCCACTTGATAATAATAACATAATCCCAAATTTAAGTTTCTTTCATTTGCAAATCGTCTCGTTTGAGAAGAGATAACAATATTTTTACAAATTTTTTTTAAATTTTTAAAGTTTTCTTTGTCAAAAACAGTATGATAAACGAATGAAAAATGAGTTTCTACCAAGAAGCTTTATCTTCAATAAGAATAGTTTCTAATATGTTGGATAATTCCGCAATCTAACATTAAGTCAAAAATAAATATGGTTTCAACGTTTTCTAAATTAATAATCCCACCAGCATAAAATAAATAAATAATTAATTAAAATTTCCAATATATACGTAACTATAAAATTTTTATAATTGATAGTAGCTTACTTAAGAATATCATCAAAAATTTGAGCAGAAATACTTGACTTCGTAATTATTTTAATATTATTCTAATTCCTTACTGAAATAAGACGATAGATTTTTTTATTTTATTTTTAACTTGAATTTGTAATTATATTTATTGTTAAGATGTTTAATAAAAATTTTGGGATAATTTTTCAAAAAAATTTAAACCATTTTTCTTTTTTGCAAATTATCGAAGAATTGAAAATTAGAATCAATGAAATACTTATGTTATGTAGTAAACTTACTGTAAAAAAAATATTATTAAAATTTTAGAAATTCAGATATTATACACTATAGTATTGTCATCGAGACATCAATAAATAATAAAAACAATAAGAGGTCAGAGTTTCTCCCTCCATTATAAGAGAGATTCAAGGCTATCTCACTCGGCCCCCAAAGTATCCGACCACATGAAAATTTTTCATGAAAATTTTTTAAAACTAAATTTATACTAAATTTAAAATGCTGATTGTGACAAAATGAGTTTATTAGAACTGTAATACAATCGCACAACTTATATTTTATGGAAAATAAGAATCGAAAATCAACAATCGGAGAGGGTTAATGATTTTGATCCGAAAAAATATCTCTAATATCTGCTAAATTTTCGGAATGTCATTTTATCCATCACAATTGAAGATCTATATGTTGTGTAGAAAGTGTTTGATTTGTCACCTGACCTCAAAACCCACGAAAACTCATTTATTTCTTTCTTCTAATGACAAATATTGTTGTTTCATTTATTTTTTTAATATTTATTTGTTTATTATACTAGAAAGGAAGAACTTTAGTTAATAAATAATCAAGGATGATATTAATAAATAATTACATTTCTATGATGATGTACGCGCTTAAAATAATATCCAAATTATCATTATTTTTTATGTGATAATACTCTCTTGATAGGCGAAATAAAATCTTGTTTCTGTATTATCAATTACTGTATATTTCCGTAAATAAATTCTAAAAAATAAATAATGTAGTATTTCATTTTCTTTATATAATTACAATTTTATAAGTTTAGGTCAAAAATGTATAAGTTATCAATTAATTTAATTAACAAATTCGTTAATTAATTTAATCAACATTTACCATATTCTCGATCATATACTTCTCTAAATAAACAATAAATAATTTAGCCTAAATATCAAAGTATAAAATAATTTATTAAATAAATTAACGATGCATTTTCCATTATACAAATTTATGTTAATTCCAACTCCAAATTTATTAAGTTGTAACTTTAGTGAGTTTATTTTGGCATTCGATAATTTAATATAGTAAATTTTTATAATATAAAATTTACAGAATTATTGCTATTACATCATACAATTTGTATTGTAAATTAGAGTTTTATTTTCTATTATTTAATAATATAAAAATAAATATTTATATATTTTACTTTATTCTTATTCTTTAATTTTGATTCAAAATGCAAATATGGTCTATGAATTTCCTTTAGATCTGAACTTGTTCTTGTTCCTGTTCTTGACTTAATTTCTTTTTAACCTTAAATCAACGATCAAAATAAAAAGTTAGAAGAAAGTGAAATTTCCATTTTTAAAGAGTTAAATATCATTGTACAAAACTGTATGTACTAATTTTTTGTACTGTCTACTATACATTTGTTAATATAAGTATTATGTTATTATATTAATATATAGATGTCAAAATAAGCAATGTCATAATGTCTATATATACGTTTTTAATAATAAAAATATTGTAGATATTGCATCTCCTCCAGCCATTATTAGAATAATTATTCCTTCAACATTCCAGTTCCCCTGTATTTCTGATATTGGATTTCTTTGTAATAATATTTCAGCTGATACTATTACCAGCACTAAGGTGGGTATTGCTGAAAACAAAACCCTCCATCTTAATGCACGGATGGATCTCCTTCGATTTTCTTCTTCCACATTTCTTTCTTCTGCTGCTACTGCTTCTTCCTCCCAAGTCATTAACGCATGTACATAATAAATAATCTTTACAAGTATTAGTAATAAGATAATACCTAAGACTGCTAACATGAAGTCTCGCACCCATCCAGTTGGATTGAGTGATCTTTTTAGCCAAAAAAACATCACTTTATCACCACACTCTTGTCCAGGTAACTTCCATCTAATAGTTGCCCATAACCATATACAATAGCATATTGTCAGCAAGGAAACTAACGAGACTATCAGTCCTAGTACTGAAGAAGTCTTATTTTTAGGTAATGTAGCTGGGTTTATAAAAGCGTAACATGTTACAATTAATAATAGTACCACTAAATAAGTTACTTCTAATTGAAATAAATAATGTAGGTTATTGGTATGATATTGGATTATTGTCGATATTATTAAGGTCAACAATGTTGCCGATCCGAATAACGCAGATTTTATAATTTCACTTTGTTCTGCAAATACTTTTAAAATTATTAATGAACTTTGTACGTATATTGGTATTCTTATTTTTGGGCTTACTATATTAGCGCCTTGTATTGTGCACATAGTGTTATTAGTTAACCTTCGAGATAAAATAAGTCAAGTGAAAAATGAGTCAACTAAAGACCAATGGGAAGTACCTAAGTGCGCACAAGAGGAGGAGGAGGAATATTTATATGTTCTCCGAAATCTATCAAAACTCATTGAGATTCTACACGTGAGACGAATTTGTAATTGTTTGTTTAGCAAAACCAAAAATAAATCAATCCATCACACAAACTCGACTTGTGTTTTGTGTTCGCATAAATTATTATTCGATGCGCAAAATTCCAAGATTGCGGTTGAGAGAAAAAAAAATGTTGACTAATGTATTGTAAGTGACAATTTCTTTTTCATTTATTTTTAGTGTGATAGATAGTGAATAACAAAAAAAATCATCCGAAATTTTTCTACTAACCCAATTTTTTGATTCTTGTTAAACAATAAAACAAAAAAATAATAATCCGTAACCAAATTGCGTTGCGGAATATTTCAGAAAAAATCAATACTCTATGATAAAAATCCGTTTTGTGTAAGGTCTGAAAACTATTTGATAATTAAATTTATTAATATAAACTTCTTATATCATTAATAATTAGCAATTTATTAATTATAAGTATATAAAATATATATATATATATATCCTTGTTATATTTTGCTTTACCAAAATTCGTAAAACTATATTTCAGATATTTCAATTATGTATTTTTTATGCCACATTTCTAAAAATGAATCAGTGAATTTCATTTCTTAATGTGAGCCTCGAGTCTTTAAAGAAAAAAGATTACAAAAATTTTTTTTCTTCAGTTTCTTTCATTAAATTTGAAACCTTTTGTTATTAATTATTACTCGTTGTCAATTGATATGCCAGTTAGTTGTAACATAATTATTCCTCAAAATGTCTTTTTTTCATCCAAGTTCACGTTTTAGACCACCTAAAAGATTTTTTAAATGAATCATGCATAAAGTATTTATCTCTTCACGAAAATAAATTTTTTAATGAATATTTATTATTAATTTACCTCCTCTCCCATGACCTGTTGTTTCACACCGACCTCCACCATTGCGACCTCCTCTAGTTCCACTATAACTTCGCCTAATAAATTTATAATAATAATTACTGAATGGCATTATTATTATTATTATTATTATTTAATTTATCAGATTCTCTAAATTAAAACATTGTAAAGTTTACGCAGTCAGTATAATAAGTTTATTTGGGTTAATCAATTATACCAGTTAATCAATAATTCATAAATAAAAAATTTCCAACAAAAGATTATTGATCTATTTTTGTTTTTTTATCCATATCCACAAATTTTTCTGCGTTATTGTATTATGTATTTCGTATTGTGCACAGTATTATTAGTTAATAAAATAATAATTAAATTGAAAAACTATAAAAATGTCCAAGAATCAACTTGAACAAATTTTTTGTAGTAATAAAAATTAAAGAATTAAAAGATGGATGCCATTAATACAATTAATAAATTCCATACTCACAATACTCACAATACTCACAATACTTGCAATATTGATATTTATTCTTCAAAAGAAGATATAAATAATTATAATAATAATAATTAATCTTTGAATATTTAAATTCAAAAAATTCAAAAAAAAATTTTTGACATTATCAATTCACTTCTTATAATCTTTTTGATATTAAATTATTTTTCACTATGATAATTTCGAGTTTTTGCTATATTCATATTCAAAATAAAAGTACAAAGTCAAAAAATACAAACCAATCCTTACCCTTTTCATGTAGAATTATCACTTCTTTTATCAAAAATTTCACCACCACAAAAAAAAAACTTGGGGAGATAATTAAAATAACAATAAATAAACATACCATTCTATTTTTCACTTTATAAACACAAATATTTTTCACTAAATATATTTTTATTTTAATAACCATTTTTCACTATTTTCGAAATTGTCTTGATAACCAATTATCTCAAAATAAATATTTTGATCAGTGAAGAAGTCAATCACATGATAACACATGTGATTAATTTTGGCCAATAAAATTTATAGATCTATTTACCATTGTGATCAATAAAATCAATAAAAAAACATTTTTTTTTCACATACACACATGTTTGACTTATTTTTTCAAGTATATCTTCATCAAAGTAGCTTTTATATCATTACATGTCTCCAATTTACAAAATAGGAACCTGTTACAATTGCCAAAAATGTTTGTACTGCTTTGTGAAGTTATCACAGAAGAAGTGCAATTGTAATTTAACAAAAAAACCTTCATGTACAGATACAAACATTGACCAATTCAAAAAAGGACACAAAGTTTACAACAGACATGTCACAAGTACAATTCACTTGGTTCAACTTATATTTTTTCAGGAAGCAAATAAAAAATTTGAGTATGAAAATAATTTCAGTATAGAATTTGATATAAGTTTATATGTAACATGCAACTCAAAATATGAGCAATTTGCTCCTATTAATAAGTCTTCATATCACTGTTAATAGTAAATACACCTCTTTCATAATTATCGTACATAATTCCTTCTATGTATAAACCTTATATTGTAATTATTTTACTTTGAAATTAGTAATTCTTATAGTTATACTTAGTTTTGTTTATTAGTTTTAGTATTATTTTATCCCGTTGTCTTTGTAAATTGTAGAAGGTTTATATGGATAATAATTTGATAATGACTGTAAGATATCAAACTCCTTTTTTATTTTAATTAAGAGATATTTTATTAGTATTTTAATTATTAGTTTTGTGAAATTTTGAATTCTTTTGAATAATATTTAGATTTGTAAAATAGTTTATTAATTTTATGTGAATAGTATTATACAATTGAATAGTTTATTAACATATTTTCTCTTGAATATAACAACTGAGTAAAAGAAATAGTTTGACAAGCTAGTAGTAATTATCCATTATTAACTTTGGTTTACCTTCTAAACAAGTCAAAGAAAACTAAGTGACCAGTAGTGAAAATTGTATTTATAGACTTTAAACACTATAACAATTAACTAAGACTAGTTGAAATAGAGAATATCAGACACCTAAAGCTCCTCATAGGCCTTAAGGCTCGCGAGCCTAGCGAGCCGAGCCGATCCAAGCCGAGCCGAGCCTGATATTATAGGCTCATAGGCTCGCGAGCCTTAGGCTCGCGAGCCAAGCCCAACTAAGGCCTGGCTCGAGCCTCAAAGTAGGCTCGCGAGCCTCATAGTAGGCTCGCG
>CAJVPK010000318.1:0-40088 GCA_910592015.1 Diversispora eburnea | reverse complement strand
TAGTCAGTTTCTTAGTTTTCGAATTAGTTAGGATTTATTAAGTAATAAAGTTAATATTACAAAATCCTTTGAGTTCCTTATTTGTTGTATTCATTTTGATAATTGATAAACCGTTTGCTCTTATTAACAAGTTTTCATACCACTGTTAATAGTTAAATACGCCTCTTTCATAATTGATCGTACATAATTCCTTCTATGTATAAACCCTTGTATTGTGATTATTTTATCGTGAGACTAGTAATTCTTATAGTTATACTTAGTTTTATTATTAGTTTTAGTATTATTTTATCCCATTGTCTTTGTAAATCGTAGAAGGCTTAAACGGATAACACTGTTCAAAATATAAAACACAAACAAAGTCAACACTTCACATTTTCACGTGTCAAGTTAATAAAGAAAATTTCAAACAAATATGAATTAACATGATTAAAAACTACCTTAAGAAACTAAATATCAACTATGATAAATTTAAAAATTTCATAAGAGAAAAAATAATAAAAAACAAATTATATTCTTTTGACCCGAATAGAATAAATACATGGAAAACAGCAAAAAATCAAAATTCAGCCTAAGTGATATAATAAGAGGACTTATACCAAAATAACTAATTGATCAAATAGTAGCAATATCAAGATCAAATAGAAAAACAGCCAAAGAAAAAGTCCTCAAAATATATCAAACCACAATGGCAAAACTTTACAAATTGTGACTAAAAAGAAATAACCAGACTCAAGGAACAAATGAACAAAAAGAAATAAAAAAGAAATTTGAAGAATTCCCAAATACAAAAACAAAAAATAAGAAAAAAAACAATAAAAAATATAAAAAACAAAAAAATCAAATAGAAAGATCCAAGGATCATATTCTAAATATAGCAATAGATTATACATTACAGATAGATACCTTAATTTTAAGTTTATTTTCAATTTATTAAGAATAGATGTTAGTGGCACTGTAGCAGTTGAAACTTACTAATTGTAAAATCTAATTTTATATGGTGTTAGGTTAAGTCGTATTATTAGATGTGCTAATGTAATTTCATCATATTCTTTGTAATACTTAAAGGAAACTATATGAGATCACGCCAGTCTGCTAAAATAAATAAATAAATAAATAAATAAATAAATAAATAAATAAATTATTCACGTCTAAGTAAAGTCTAAATTTTCAATAAATACTATAAAAAATTCTACTAATTAAAATTATAGATATTGTTTCTGGCTACAATTCAATATAAGATAGTTGACATCTATCTTTAAAATCCATCGATTCTGATATGGACAACAATTAAATGTTAAATTTATCATTTTTTGTCAATTTTATTTGAAGTATAATTTCTCTACGTGTAGACATTTAATTTTAACAAAAAATATATTATATGATAGCTCTGCTTTAGAATAATCTAATAAAAAAAAGTTTGTGCAATTTAGATCACTCGTTATAACACAATTAGCATTTTAAATTTAGTAATTTTTTTAAAAATGTTCAACTGTCTGGTGACTTTTGACCACCCACTGTACTTCACCTTCATCCTTTGTGCATCATCCTTCATCTTTCATTCTTCATCTTTTTACTTTATCCTTGCCTGTTCATCTCATCTGAGATAACAATTACCTGAATATTCATCTAGTGCTACTAATTATCATCCCCCGTGACATTTCACCTGATTACCAATTTGTGTCACTACAATATATTCTGTATATAATTTCAAATTTATACTATCATATATTTTATTTATGATATAATGAATGTACTTTAAAAATGATATCTGAACAAATATATATATAAATAATATAGATATTTTATATAATTCCTTTACTATCTTATGGTATTTTGACTTATCTTATAATTTTAACTATCTATTGACACTAGTCAAATACAAAAGAGTCACTGTACTGAATGGTAATTCCTATACTATAAATTAGCTAAAAATCAGTAACAATTAACTGTCCTATTGCATCTTATATTATAAATCTGCTAAAATTAAAATTCCTCTTCAGTATGGCATATCTTTTGTATTTGACCTATGTAAACATTGGCATTGTCACATCTGTGCAGAGTACTACAAACAATTTCATAAATCAGTTTCAAAGTTTGTTTCACATGAACTTAATCAATAATACACTCTATTTACCTGTAGGTCAAGTAATCTGTCAATTCAAACTTGCCTATCTTGAAACAGATAATAGAATATAATATAATCCTTTAATTCTTTATTTTTAATCTGAAGCCACAATGAGAAAGGTAAAGTAAAATATTAACACAGTATCAAATAATATTTAACAATATTTCACAGTATTGTGATACAAAAGATAAGTTTATTAAAATATAAAGATTACAATTTAAAAGTAAAGTATCATTCAATAACAGAAATATTATAATCGATATATATCTATTTTACTGTTCCTGAAGGAAGATTACTTTTCTATCTAATAATATTAATATTCAAAATATATAAAAAACTACTGTTCTTGTCTCTAACAAGCACTTCTTTTATACTTTTTCACTTTCATTTACATTTACCCATCATTCCTTTGTACTTCATCCTTCATCTTTGTATATCATTCTTCATTCTTGTACATTATCTTTTGATTTGCTACACTTAGTATCACAAATATTTATCCCCCATGATAATTCACATGTTTACCAATTTGCATTGTCACAGTATTATGAGCATTATTAGTATAATTAAAATAATTGAATTATTTATAATTATCAACAAAATAAGGATTAGCAGTATCTCTTAGACATTGAAACCATCTCACTTGCAACTATGATTTAAATGACCATAGATGGTGAAAGGACACATCAGATTTAATCTAATGAAAAATCCTTTATGACTTTAATTGAAGTGGAATTTGAATTGTATTAAATGTTGAGGCAATACAATGAATTCAATCTATTTAATCTCTTAAGTCTGATAAAATTACCAAAAAATTGTTTTTCAAGTGATGTTAGAAACTTTCACGGAACTCAACATATGATTCGATACATATAACACTTTTTATTATAACTTATTTTATATTTTTATTCATTTTTTTGTTAGTACTCCTTTAATCTTGGAAACAGTTAGTAGGTTTTGCAAAATAAGGATGGGTAGGGTTTTATATTTTTCATGGGATTGCATCAGCAGATATAAAGTATTAGATAATTTAGCACATATTATCTAATTTTATATGCAAAAAGTTTAATTTTCAGTTTTGAATTGTAATTTAAATTGGGAAATTGCTAAAGCTCACCAGTCACCACTGAGCAAAATATTAAATTTACATGGGCAAAGTTAGGGTTAAAGAGTTATGTAATTTTTCCCGGTGGTGAGTGATACCCTTTAAATTGAACTAAAATAAAATTAATAAAATTGAACATTCAATTTTAAATAATACAATATTTGCATAAAATTTATATCAACACCAAGATTTCATAAATATACTTTGTAAGCATACTTACAAGAAAAGTATCAAATAACAAATTTTAACCGTGCTGGTGAAAAATAATATACCTTCAGTTGGTTAAAATGAAGATATGAAGTTAAGATAATTATTTAATACAAGAAATAAATTAAATAATTTTTGAGTGATTGATGAACCTAAATAACTGGAATTTTTCCCTTTTAAGCTTACCAGCTATTTTTTACAAAATTAAAAGAATGGCCAATTATTCACTGTTCGCTTAGTTGAATATTCCTCACTATTAATTGCACTTATATGACCAACATTGTAGTATTCTGAATTTTGTTTAAAATTTTATTATAACTTCCATAAAAAAAAAAATTAATTTAAAACCATAATTCAATTCTTCAATTATTCACAAGAAATAATTATTTCATTTAGGTAAAATATATTAAAAAATATAAACGAAAGAATAAAATTTCATATCCATTTTACAAAAAAAAATAGCAAAGATTTCAATCGGGAACAACCACAACTTAATTAAGCAAAAACTCGAATGTAAAAATGAAAATTTATATTAAAATATAAAATAATAAATATTCTTGATAAATGTTACTTACTTGCCATCTTATTTCGTTTGCATCTCCTGGGTCACTATCCTCGATCATAATTTATAATTTTTATTAAAAAAAATATGAAAATACCTCCACGATTTCAATGTTACATTAGGGGTTATCACAATTGGCTCAGCAGATGTAGCCAAAAATTTCGAAACCCAGTAATTTAAAACATTTTGTTGTTGTGAAATTTTTATTCGAAATTTTTATGGTATTTGGTCGAATTGCAAATATCGTAGTTGTTGTTGTGCAGTTTTTGCTGTTTGATATTATTATTATTATCTTTTTTTTCATTATTATTATCAGCTCCTTCAATTATAATAAAATTACATTATTATTATTTATTCATTTTTTTTTTAAAAAAATAAAATTTGAAAAATAATTTCGACGACTTTGATTCCTTTACCTTAGATATGACTCCTCACTTCTATTACTACAGCTGCAAGTACTTTAGTATTGTCAATGAATTTTTATGATTCGTCTCAACAGCTGTCTCAATTTCTTGTTGGTATCTAGACATAGCCCGCAAATTGAGTTGTTAGATGAGTCGTTTACAACATATTGTTGTGGAATTTGTTATTGTCGTGATTGTTGTTGCAGTTGCTGTTGTTGTTGCTGTTGTTTGAATTGATTAATTTGCCAGTTTATTACATTCATTATAATTATCTTGAATGAAAGTTTCTTTTATTGTTTTTAAATTGAGTTGAAAAAAAGTATAAAATTCGAAATAAATTATTTTGTTTCTTTTTATATATTTTTTTTCCTGATTCTTAAAAAAATTTTCAGAAAGATATTTACATATTTTTCCGAATATAGGTTGAATATTTTCATGATACTACAATAATATCATAAATATAATAATATCATATCAATATTTATTTTCTCTATCATGTTAACAATTATCTAATCAAATAATTATCAATAAAAAATTTAAATAATTGTCAGTACACATTGTATAAAATTCAATAACCAATCTGATAAAAATAAAATTAATATAGATAATAGTACTAATAATCTTAATTGTTAAATCTTTGGGTATTTGAATCTACTGAATAGAAGATAATTAAATTTGAAATTTATAGGATCACACGTTTTTTTTATAACCTATAAATATCTTTAATTAGAAGTAAGGTTTGCACGATTTGTTGTAGGAAAGTGTTAGGAGAGAAAGAATATGGTATGGTATGCTTCAAATGAATAGCAAAGATAAATTTTTAGAGTTTTTTTTAAAAAAAAAATTTCGAAAGTTTTGGTTATTTCTGGAAAAATTAATGGTACCGATAATACAAAATTTCGTTATTAATATTCCGTAACACAAAAAATTATATATAAATATAATAATATTACTTCATGAATTATTACAAGTCCTTTTTTGATAAGACGAATCAAATCATAATATTTAATTTTTAGGGAATTCTTATACAAAAATTTATGTGTCTACTTCGATGAAAAGTTTTTTTTTGTGTAATCAAATAAATATGATTACCAGTAATTACATCAGAAGTACACTAATCATAATATGGTATTATTTACATTTTTATTATATTTATTATGATTATTTTGGAAAAAAACAATCACTTTTTATTATTTTAAAAAGAACAATACATGTTAAAATTTTCCTTATTAAATCTGAAGTAAACAAATAAACAAACAATAAACATTTTAATGTATATTTTGAAAATTAGTTAATAAATTTTGAAAAAAAACGAATATTTTTTTTTAATTTTTTTTAAAAACATTTTTTTTTGTTTTTTTTTTTCATTTTAAAATCTTATAAGATCTATTAAATCTAAACAAGACGAAATAATTTTTACCGAAACCTAAAACAATCTATTTCTCTTCACACTTTTAAATAAATTTAAAAACAAGAATACATTTTTTGAAAATGGTTCTAACAAGAGCCCAATACAGAAAAAAATTAAATTATCAACATCTCCAACAACCCCAACAACCACAACAACCACAACAGAAGCAACAACAGCAAAAACGCGGTCGAGGAAGGCCACGAAAAAATATTCAACCCATTCAACCTAAAGCTCAACAACCATCACCACAGCAAAAACGTAGCCGAGGAAGGCCACGAAAAAACAAAATGATACAACCACAACCACAACCTGAATCCGAGCTTGAACCTCAACCCGAACCACAAGTCCAATCTGAACCACAACCCCGACCGGAACTACAAATTGTGTTCATGTAATCGAAGATGTGCTTTAGTATGAAAAAATATAAATTGGAAAGAAAAGCAATCTTTAATCAAAATAATATTTCTTAATTGACTAAAAAAATATAAATCGATAAAATTCATTGATAGCAATATGAAAATATGTAATAATTATGTACATTATAATTGTATGTAATAATTATATAATAATTCATTAAATTTAAAAATATTTTTATCTAAAGATTGATTCCATTATTAATAAAATTTCAAAGTATTGGTTTCGATGGTTGGAAATTTCTAAGAATTAATTTACATCTAAAAAATTATGTCGTTTGATTATAATAAAAGTTTCATTTAATCATTAATAGGTTCATTAATTGAAATGTTAATTGAATAATGAATTGTTTCTTATCACATGTTGTATGTATTGTCTAGATTTCAATAAAAGTTACATCAAATCAATTTATTGATGATTTAATATTAAATGAAACATTATACTATTTATTTAATATTATTTAACAATATACAAAAATGATTTAACCATACATAAAATTATTCATTAATTTAATGACTGTTTAATTATTAGCTTATTTATTTTATAATATTTAATTTAAACAATGAAGGAATTTATTATGCATTAATTTAACATTAGTTGTTTGTGGTGTGAAAAAATTTCTTGTTATTCAAAATATAAATTTACCTTTTTATACAAGTAAATAAATAAATAAATTATTGTGCGGAGCATAAGGTGATGATAAAGTTACATTTTTGATGCACTATTAGGCAAAATATCAAAAATGTAGGATGTCTACCGTTTTTTTTGATAATTATTATTAGCTAACGATCACTTGTCAAATATCACGGACTTGTGTAATGAATTTAGATCCAATGATTTTTTTGTGTAATGTAATGTGATGCCAGTCAAAGATCTAAATTTTTTTATAGTAGTAAATTATGTAATATAGTGTAGATTAACGTTATTTCAACCCGAACCTGCGAAACATATATTTTATTATTAGATTGCACAAGAGAAATATCCGAAACTGCTGAAATGGCCGAAACGATATATTAGTAGTTAATATTTATAGTAATATAGTAGTTTTTAATATTTAAGATCCAAATTTTTATTCAATTTTTATACGATATCGCCACGCCGAAACAATACTTTTGAATAATAATTTAATGATGCGATAATTAGTATAGATAGTTTTTGTGAAATATATATCAAAGATCTAAATTTTTATTTTATTTCAGATTAGGTAATAGAAATGTCCGAACCTGCTGAAACGGTCAAAACGAAATATCAGTAGTTAATATTTATGGTATTTATAAATGGTGGTTTTATTATTGAAGATCTAATTTTTTTTTAATAAATATATTTATCTATAAACATCTTAAATATACAGGTTAGTTCTTTAATTGTACTTCAGGATATAGAAAAAGACAAATTTTGTATTGCAATGAATAATTACTTATTTAAGATGCTAAAAGAAGTGATCGATGAAAAAACTGAATTCTTAGTATTGGCTTGTGACGGTAAATTTTTAATAATTTATAATAAAAAAAATAAACAAATGAAAAGATTATTAAATATAAATTAATATTTTATTTCTTATTCATTAATTTATTGATGCATTTATTTATTTATTTATTATATAGGAATATGAGATTACCTTTCATCTCAACAAGTAACTAGCTTCATTCGTAAAAATATTTCAACGACTTATTTATCCAAAGTGCTTGTGGAGATTTAATGAATCATGCTTAACTATAGATGGTGGAGATTGCGGTATAGGATGGAATGTGATAATATAACAATGGTTGTTTTCCCATTTCTTAATGGAAAACTGTAGAATAATGATATTCTTGGATGGATGCAATCAAGATATGGAATGTTGGTCCTGAATATCATTTGCCTGATGATGTTAAGGATGGTTTAGAAGATTCGGGAAATTCTTTCTAATGGTGAATGTTACGGTGAGTGAATATTTAAATAGGTGTTTCAATATCGAGTAAGAATTTAGATTCATCTTTATCTCATTAGGAATATGTTATTTTTTAAATGGCTGTAAATATTGGTTTTTAATACAAAATCAAAACTATGATAATATTGATTGCAAATAAAATCATAAAAATTTCAATGCATTCGAAAATATATTTAGTCAAAAAAATCTTTAGCTGTTATATCTTATTAATGGTTCATTTCTTCTAATAATTCATTTGCATCTGTGTTCTCATTTTCCTTTACTTTATTCAAACCCGTATATAGCTTTCACAATATCTTTTTTTAATTCCGTATTGGCTATAGGTATGAAAATTTTTTTTAACTTTTTTATACCACTCAACTGCTTTCACTTATGGTACGCTATTTTCCTTAAATCAAAAATTACCTTTATTTTTATTGGACAAATATTCCGAATGATTTTTTATGGTATAGATACATATAATTCCTAAATATACCTTAATAATATTTCCCAATATGATCTATATTAATTCCGTAACAATTTTTATTGTGATATATTGAATTCTTTTTCAGCTGCCTTCAGATACCAATTTAATGCTTCCTTTTCTATCTTTATCTACGACCATACCCTTTTCATAACTATATTCAACATTGCACATTGAATCAATATTTTCAGCAAGAGCAGATTTTATAAACCATTAAGAACCTTGAACTTATCTTTGGTTATTCTTGTTCCGTCATTATAACACTTGCCAACATTAAATTGTGCCACAAGATTTCTTTTTCTGCTGAAGTTCAAATAAAATTTAAATGTTTTTTATTCATTTTTTCAACACCAAAACCTATTAGGCTACAGTATTCAGAGCTATAAGAGAGACCCTTCATCGGCAAGCTAATGATAAAATCTGAAAAGTTTTTTTTTTGTATCCTTTCCCACACATGGACCATATTTGCAAGAGAGATAATTCCATTTTCTTTGCCGATACTGCATAGTTTCCTTAAGGATGAAGAATCAGAAGAAGAGGTATCAATTATTTCATTGACCGCTAAATTAAAAGAATTTAAAAGCCATTTGATTACCAGTAAGAGTTATTAAGCTAGTAAATCAATAATGAGATGGTTTCATGAAGTATATTTTTTGATCATAATTAAGTGAACAGTTCGGGATTTTTTTTGCGTGCGTGTATCATTGAAAAATTCCAACAGATCGTTAATAAAACCATTAACTTCAGTCGTGACAAAAGGAGGATCAGTTTCAATTTCATTTTGCCTTAATAGAAAAGGATTTTATTTATTATTATTAAATATTTACAAATTTAAAAATATATAAAAAAATTTAGAAAAGCAACTTACGTATTTAAAATCTCCATTTTAGCCTCTGTGGTATTACATGGTTGTGATTGGGAAAGACCAAATTCGAAGTTTGCAACAGAGATAATAATTTCGATAAGATATTTGTGAACTTGAAAACATCTGGTCGCAAGTTTCCATTTTGCTTTAGCAATCTGTCGAAAATGTATAACCCCAGCTTTGATCCCTCATTATATATCGAATTAAGCAAAAAAATAATAATTCAAAACTTGTCATCTTTTGTGCTTATTCATTATTGCCTTCATCTCTGAAGCGGAAATACAATACATAAAACGTGAAACTGAGGCGTAAGCAAACCCTAACCCCTGTTACTACTACTACACGTATGACAGTGAAGCAGATGCAAATCCTAAACCAAAAATCACTGAAGCAGGAGCAAAAGCATCCCTGAAACATGGCACTGAAGAAGAGACAAAACCCTAACCTACCACCACTGCAAATTCACCACGTTCGCATGATTTTCTAGGATATATCCTGTTTGTTTTGTCCACGCAGATTGACACCTATTAATTTAGGGTCCATCAAATTTTCCGATTCTGCGTGCAGTCATGTAAATACTGTAATGAAGCAATTGCTTTTGACGGGCCTACCAACATTCAACATTCATGGTTTGCCGAAAATGAATGTTATTAATTAAAAGTTAAGTTATTCCCCCCCAAAAAAAAATTAAAAATAAAATAAAATAAAAGAATGAATTCTCTTACAAAAATTATATCTAGCAAAATAAATCTTTCTGCATCTGATTTGTAATTTCGAAACGCCAATACCAAGACCACTTTTTAATAAGTATTAATACATTCTAGGTTATATAGGATAAAAGCAACATTATGAATGAATACTATACGTTATCGTTATCACTAACCTCTGTTTCCATAATACATCACTGTATAAGATAATTTCTCGATCCGGGTCCAAAATATTCAACCATATGATCCGTTCCTCCCTATTTATTGCATATTACAATAAATGAAATAATATTTAATGTCTCCAGAATAACTGTAGTGACAACGGAAATAATATCCTTCGTGGCAAACAAGAACATCTTTAGGACTAGTCTAGTCCATTCATTTAGTTCCCCAATTAAGTTCCCATTGAATCATAACATCATCATCCGACACTAATTCTTAATATTGTGGCTAACCATTTATTTTTATTTTTCATTTATTATTATTATTATTTTTTAATCAGAGGATTATGTTAATATAAATATAAAATATTATAATTCTTTAAATACACTAAACACAATTATTACCTTAGATGTAGAATTAATCTTTTATTTACCGATTAAAAGCATGAGTTCTCCAGGTGTGTCTCAATTCTCTAAAATAACCTAATGAATAATACCCTACCAAGCCTCAAAATTCTATTCCACATCTATTCGCGTTGTACAAACCAAAAATTCTTTATTTGTTATTTTATGCTGTCTATATTTCGTTTTCAAAAAAAATACAAAAAGTGTCAACATCGATCGAGCAAAATAATAATAAACACTTACGTCGATATCTTTATCAGAACCTTTAAATTCTTCTATTAAATGATCACAATTAATTGAAATTGGAACAGTGCAGTGGTAAAATGAAAGCATAAATTAAAGAATTGTCATTTTCTCTATCTTGCATAGCAACTTGATCTTTTCAAGATATTTCAAAAAATTTTTTGACAAAAAAAACTTAATAATTCTGATAATTTTGCTAAAAAATGATAATTTCAAATATATATGCTTTTTTATTTTCAAATAAGTCTCACCTTTAACAATGTGATCAATCCTTTCAGAATCTCGCATATAATATCCTTTTCGCTAAAGTTAATAGAATTCGTTTTGAACAATTAGATTTTCATGTTGTGAAACAGTTCTCGAAACACGACACGCTTGGTCTTGGGAATAAATTTATTGGTGAACATCTACGGAATAAAATAAAAACAAATTCGTAAGGGACTTTGTAAATGAAATGAATAAGAAAAATGATAACTAACCTTGTACAACATTCGACTCATTATAAATAAAAAACAAAGATATACAATCTATTGACAAAAAAAAAGGACGTTCGAATTTAGAAATTATAAAAAAATAAAAAATAATTTGGCAAATGTAGTTCGATCATTTATATTCAATAATAAAAAATTATTCTTAATCTTCGAAAATAATTTATAAATTTTTAAATTTTTATATAAATGTATTTAATCAAATAGTTGTCTTGGGACACCCTCTAAGGAAGACGCTCCCACCCTCGCTTACTTCTGTGCGGGTCATCAGAACAACAACAACAAAATCAATAAAATAATAAAATAAAATAAAATAGAATAAAAATAAAAATAATTTAGTAAATTTTCGAGACAAAAAAAACAATAACAATAAGAAGAATAAGAAAATAAAAAAAAAAAAACAATAACGATTAAGAAAAATAAGAAATAAAATAAAAATGTCAACCGAGTCTGTTAGTCT
This sequence comes from Diversispora eburnea, assembly GCA_910592015.1. Classification (NCBI taxonomy): domain Eukaryota; kingdom Fungi; phylum Glomeromycota; class Glomeromycetes; order Diversisporales; family Diversisporaceae; genus Diversispora; species Diversispora eburnea. Next base: position 28,141 of record CAJVPK010000318.1, on the reverse strand, counting down.
TGATCAACAGGTGGACGATATTCTACTGAAAAAAAATTAGCAAGGAAAATTTGATTGCAATAACCAGAAAAAAAATCGTAAAAAAAAGGTATACTCTAATTTGGTATTTTCTTCTCAAATAAAAATCCCATCTGTCAAGTTCCATCTTCCTCGCTTCTGTATAGTCGGAGTCAAGTTCCCAATCAACATTGACAATATCAATATTGTTGTCATCTTCCAGAGCATGAATCTTACCAAATAATTATGAGAATTATTTAATTATTTAATTATTGCGTTAATCATCATCGCTAATCTTACATTACACCATCTCCTCCTTTTGATCCGAAGCATGCTTTTCATACTCATTATTATCGTAAGGCTTAGTTTTTATGCCTGTATTGAAAAGCGCAATTCTTAATCTAAACTTAACCTTTAATTAAATAATTTATTAGATTAATTTATTAAATAATCTTTTTTAAAAAAACAATAAATTTATAAAAATGAAACTTACGCTAGTATTGGCTTTAGGAGATCACTGTCCTATACTTCCGTAAGCCTTACTGAACATTCCTGCTACCTATCGGACTTTCTTTTCATTAATAGAATTAGCAAATTAAAAAGCAATTATAAATGAAAATGAAAAATAAAATATTGATTGATTACTAATAATAATAAGAAAATTAAATCTATATAATTAAGATTGAATAACTTTACCCATCATTTAAAGGGGAAGAAATATAAGATGAATATCTTTTATCTAATCTTCTTCCTGTAATAAAAATAATTAGTTTATAATTCTATAGATAGTATAGATTGCGCTATTTATAAAGATTTACCTGTTGTAATGACTACCACATCTGCCTTACTAAATCTTCTTTTTTTTGTTGGACATATTCCACAATTCCATAAATGTCTTGACGGTATTTATTGGTGTATTCAGCTGCTTTGACTTTAGTGAATACCTTTTGTTTTTCGTCCATGGGTGCAGGTGGATCAAAATTAATTTTGAGAGGGAATTTATTGATATTAAAGTAAAATAAAAATTTAACCAATTAAAATATGTTTCATTTTAGATAAAAAATAATGTAAAGAAACTTCTATTTAATAAAAACAACATAGTTTTCACAAAGAAAACGTTTGTTTGTAAAATCCTTTGCTGAAATATTTCGGTTTTCTAATTTTTTCATGAGTTTTACTAAAATTCTATGATTTTTTTGTACAAATTTTTAATCTCCTAAGACGAAATTTTATTTTTATATACTTCTTTTTTTAAAAGAAAATATTTTATTTCCACACGAATCTTTCGCCATTCATAATACTTACTTCTCAAGTTTGGTCATTAAGTCAATCCAATACCATTCTTGGGATGATTTTCGTTAGTTTTTGCCATCTTGATAAAGTCTTTTAGCTGTTTTGGAGGTTTCAAAGGTGGTTTGGACTTAGTTGTTAAAGCATTGGATATTTCTTCGCGTGGTTAGAGATAGCAAAAATAAAGTGAAGAGGAAATCAAAAGCAAATAAGCAACATAGTCAAATTTAGTTCATGTGATTCCTGATGATCCAATAACGACTGGGTTATGACCCATAAAGTAACGTACTTAGTTATTGATTGGTTCATCAGATGACACATGATCAGATATCGCATAGGGTTATGTATTTATCACCTGGTGTCACTCCCATTCAAATATCAATTCTTATTAAGGGACTTAGATATTCGTCACCCAACATTTATCACACCGTAAAAACAACACGTCACGGAATTATTTTTGATCAATTCGCAAGTATTTTAGTATTTTACACGATTTCAAAATTTCAAAAGGAAAAAAAATTAAAAACTAAATGTTTTCTTTATACAACAAAGCATTTCATAACCTTATAATGTCAAACATTTAATTTATTATTACATAAATAAATTACAATATCAAATATTTATATATGTATATAATTCAATAATCGAAAGAAAAACTTTTATAAATAAATAAATTTAGAATAAAAATTAGAATTATATAATTAATTGTCGCAAGATTAAGTAGATAATTGATTATTTGAAAACACTTCTTTCAATGAAAAAGGTAGATAAAACTTTTATTATATTTATTTGTTGTTTGTAAGATAAGAAAAGATTTATTTTATAAGATACCATCTACTTAACTGTAAAATATAATCACTATTATTAATCATTAATCATCATTAATTAATGTTCCAATAGTTTTGAATGATTCATATTACCTCATAATCTTCTTATTACGTGACATCAAAAAATGAAGACAGTGAAATGAGAAAGAAATACCTAAGATTGTGATAGATTGATTACTTCAGGTATAATTGATTCGGGCATAGTTTCTTTGAGTGGTATTTCCAACGCAAGTGATTGTGTTCCAACTTTCTGCGGTTAGGAATATGAGTCATTTAATATGTTATAAGGTTAAATTTTTTTTAATTTTGTAAGTGCAAAATAGGCGTTGTGTCAAATGAGTGTGGATTACTACATGCCATTATTTACATAGGATGATTTATTTTGATGATTTTAGAGATAAATATAAAATTAAACCTAACAATAAAATATGAATAACAACTTTGGGAGATTTTAATTAGTATAATAGCACCTGGTCGCCCAGTAAAATCAACTATTTTGCCACCAAGATCAGTTTGGCTATAGAATTACAATCCATTGGCATGGGATAAAGTAATTTTGATAAAGGTAGGAAACAAGGATAATTAAAAAAAAACAAGAATGCATTTTTTAATGTTTCAAAAAAGGATCAAGGTCCTTGTTTCGGTTATTTTGTTATGTATAGTCGCAACCTAATTTCACTTTAGATGCTGGTTGTTTCTGGAGCATCTATTAGTATACTCATCAAGTGGATTTTCAACCATCAATTATGAAGTATTTAAGAGTGTTAAGAAACTATTTAAAGCTTTGTGCTTTAGGAGAATAATGTAATTATTCTTATTTTATTTTTTATTATTTAAACTCGGCTTTATACTCATCAATTTATCTTCTAAGTTAATTAACTACTATTAAATTGAATTACCTATTCTAATTTACATTCTATCGGTTTTTATAGCTCGAATTGAAACTATTAGTTTTGGAAAAATATTTTAAAATCATATTTATTACTTTAAGGTTTATTGCGTTTATTAGTCATTAGTCTGAAAATCATATGGGATCTCTATTAGAATCATGATTTTTAATTTTGTAAATTTATGATCGAGTAATTCATATTCATACATAATAAATGTATAATTTTTAAAAAAAAGAAAAGAAAAACAGATGTGCAGATTTTTCTTACATATTTTTGTTTTTTGGTGGATTGTTATTTTTTTTTTAGATTCATATTTTGCTGTTGTGCTGTTCAATTGTCCATGTTGTCCTGTTCATATTTTCAATAAAATATTGTTTTTTATTAAAATGCCTTTCACATAGAAAGATAGATTTTTGTGATTTCTTTTTTATTTTCATTATAATTAGATTGCCTCCAGGATGCTAGATTTATATATACAGCTAGCCGAATCTTAAATACTGCCGAACGAAATTAGTACATGGCATATCGAATATTGCATTAGAAAAAAATCAACTCTCTTATGAGACTTCAAAATTGTCACATATAAATTTTTAAATCTCTGATTATTTTGACTGTCATAAGTTAATTCTCAACCAAAAGTAAAATAACCAAAAACTAACCAATTAAGTTTCTCAACGTTGACATAAGAATTCATAAAAATTGAACGAATTATGCAAGTATTATAATTATTTTTAGAGTTTCTATCAAAGGATCAAGATCCATGATGTCATGACAATTACATTTTATAGAATATTTATTAAAATAAGAAATATTTAAGAACATATAAATAGAAACAAATTAAATCATAAAATCAAAAAAAATTTAAACGAAAATTAGGTGTAGATTTAAAAATAAAATAAAAAATGACTCTTTAGTTTCGCTTCTTAATTGGGATCGATGAGATTCGTGGGATTCTAAGTTCCTCCACTTCCATCGAATCTATCGCATTTTTTACTTCCATCAGAGGCTTAAAAAATAAATAAATATAAATTACTACATTTTTATTTAAATATAATAACGATTAAATAAATTATATATACTTACTCGAAGTATTTCATTTACTTCCTCCAAAACCTTTTTCTTCTCATTATACTCTACACCTTTGCCTTTCCCCCCTTCCCTTTTCTTAATGAGAACTTTTGAAATTGGAGGCGGCATATCAAATTTCACCTTATTTTTTGTTGCATTAAACAAAGGCTTCAAAATAAAGTAAATTATAAATTTCTTATCTTTTAATATAAATAACAATAAAACATTATAATTATATTGTATAAATATTTACCCGAAGAATTTTATTAGCCTTATCTAATACCCTTCTTCTCTCATCATCTATTCTTTCGTGTGCATACTTCGACCTTTTAGTGGTAATACTCTTCTGTGGAACTTCGGATTCTTCCGGTTTCCTTTTCTTAAGGAGAACTTTTGAAATTGGAGGTGGCGTGGAAAAGGGCACCTTATTTTTTATTACCTTAAACAAAGGCTTTGAAATAAGGTATATTATAAATTTCTTATCTTTTATTTAATATAAAATTACAATAATTATATTGAATAAATATTTACCTGAAGAATTTCATTAGCCTTAATCACTGCCATTCTTCTCTCCTCGTTGATTCTTTCTTGGACTTCCTTGGATCTCTTAATAAAAATTCTCTTTCGAGGAACTTCACATCCTTCTGATATTTGCCTTTTCATTTTTTTTTTTGTATATTATATTTTCTTAAAAATTTATAGATTTGACTTATAAATATAGAATATTCAAAATTAATATTTAGATATTGATTGTTTTGTAGAAAGAATTAAAACACTTATTAGATAAAAATTTATAAAACTTATTAAACCTGAAAAAATTATTCGGTTGGTATGTGGGAAAAAGAAAGAAAATTGATATTTTTAATTTATTAGAATGTTCTAGCCTTTTGATAATTATTATTTTATCATCACTTGATAATCTGATGATGATTGAATGATGACATTAATACCGAATAATCTAAATAATCTGCATCTCGTACCCAACCCAATTAATACCCATGGTAAGATGTACATATCCCATGAACAGCAATTAAAATTAAAAATAATCAACTGATTACCAAACTCATTGAGAATAATATCTTAATTTCTATCAGTTTCAAATATATAAAATGGCTGAAACATGTGAATGAAAATTTAAGAAATATATGAAAGACCATTATTAGGAATATATTGTAAGCAATATTCAAAAGTTCGACAATTATCACCATCTTATTAGGAGCAAATTGATTTATTCAATTATTTTTTTTTAATTTAATCTCAAGATCTAATGATTATGAAAATTCAGGCGTAATTATTATGTAAAATAAAATAAAATTCTATCAAGAAAATATTAACAATAAATATTTGGACATCTTTTGGAATACAAAGTTATTCATAAATTAAACAATTAAACAGTACATTTGAGCTTATTACGACGAGTCTAAATAAAATATTTGTTTATATTTTATATTTTTTATTATTTTTTTAGTTAACAAATGAATAATTACATCAAATATTATCATTAATATAATAACTTCCTATTTTTTTCATGTAAAAAGAACAAAACTTTATTTGATAATGTATATATTAGATATAATAAAAATATAATATAAAATAACAAGAAACATATGAATAGAATATATTTTTTAATATTTTTTTTATTATTTTTAGTAAGCACATAAATCATCAAATCATCGAAAGTTATCATCATTATAAAAAAATGAAATGAAAAATAAAACTTTTATCCTCCTGCAGCACACAACAACACAATTATCTTAACTTATTTTATTAAATCGATTAGTAATATTAGATGTGAAAGCAGATATGATAAGTATCGTGGACTACATTTAAATGAAGACAAAAAGATTGCATTACAATTATGTGTTAGCGCTAAAGATCTTATAGAGAATCGGATTTTAGATATTTCAGAGAACTTAGATATCTGTAGAAACTTGGCATGGAAAGATGAAATAAGAGGGGAATAAATTCCGTTGCTTCATTATTCCCTTATATATACTGGTTATTTTTGTATTTTTTATAATAAAGTTTGTTTTTACAAATTTACAGATCGTTATAGGATAAAAAGTTGAGAAGATAGGAATTTTACATTGGAATTTTAAATTGACGAAATAGAAATAAGAAATAATTTATAAACAATTCATATTTGTATTAAATACAAATTAAAATTGAAAAATAAATGAAAGAAACGAAATAGAAAAGATTCTAAACCTATATTGTATTCAACTTTCTACTTAACTGATTATAAATTTGTTCGAAAAATTTTTCATTTGATATGATTTGTTTATGAAAATACGTAGTCAAATTATGCATATACATTCGAAATAGTGTATATATTAAAAAATCAATTTAATAAGAATTAATTTATTTTTTGCCCCATGTTTAACGAAGGATATTTCTTTTAATTATAATAATTAATAAAATTATATAGTAAATTTTCTTACAAACATAATTCTCCTAATTCTTATGATTTTATTAATGAATTTGATAATAAATATAGTCACAATTAATTATAAAAACTACACAATTCTACAATTAATAATTAACTTTGATATGAAAAATTTAAAAATAATAAATAAGATTAAAATTTAATATTTTGTAAATAGTTTCAATCATAAATTTATTTAATTCATTAGTGTAGGTACGATTATAAATATAATTTATTGAATAATTTGTCCTCCGCATGTATGTCGAAATATACAAGATAGGAATTAATGAAAATAATAGTAATAATGATGTCAAATAAAAAGATTAACAGATTTTTATTAATTAGCTTTTAAATTAAATATTCTATATGAATCAATTAATAGTTATGTATGTCGATCATTTAAATATTAACTCATCCTTTGGATTTACAATTGTTACACGGATCACAATTTGGTTTAAAATATAAATAGAAACAGAAACTTTTTTTTTATTTTGATCGGCGGATGTTTATTTCATGTAAACAAAAATAACATTTCTTATTTATTTATTTTGATTTACAAAACAGTAAAATAAATATTTAAAGATCCATCCCCCCAGATTCACTTAAATTTTTTTTTTCAAAAACTGCTTTAAATTTTCTTCTGATAACAACTTCATAATTTTTTACAAATTTATTCACCAATAATAATTACCATGAATAAACCTAATGAAATTAATAACCAACCCACTAAAACACTTCGAAGGGGCAGGAGTAAAGTAAAGTTTAATGTAGCAAGCGAAGCACCTAACCACATCATTTCTGAAACCAATATTGCCAATACCTCTAATGTAAATACTACAAATACTCAACCTGCTATAACCCTTCGAAGGGGAAGAAGCAAAGGAAAGATTAATGTAACAAGTGCAACATCTACTAACATCAACTCTGAAACCAATAAATCTGGTACCTCTAATGGAACAAATCTAAATACTGTAAATACTCAACCTGCTATAACCCTTCGAAGGGGCAGGAGCAAAGGAAAGATTAGTGCAACACCTACCAACACTAACTCTGAAACCAATAATTCTGGTACCTCTGATAGAACAAATCTAAATACTATAAATACTCAACCTAAAACAACCCTTCGAAGGGGAAGGAGCAAAGGAACGAATAATTTAACAAGCGCAGTCCCTACCAACATCAAATCTCAAACCAATAATGCCAGTACCTATAATAGAACAGATATAAATGCTCTAAATACTCAACAAACTATAACCCTTCGAAGAGGTCGGAGCAAAGGAAATCTTAATGTAACAAGCGCAACACCTAGCAACATCAATTCTGAAACCATTAATGCTGGTACCTCGAATGAAACAAATATAAATACTCCAAATACTCAACCTATTGTAACCCTTCGAAGAGGTAGGAGCAAAGGAAAGATTAATTTAACAAGCGCAACACCTACCAACATCAATTCTGAAACCATTAATGCTGGTACCTCTAATGAAACAAATGTAAATGCTACGAATACTCAACCTACTATAACTCTTCGAAGGGGCAGGAGCAAAGGAATGATTGATGTAACAATGGCTGAAAGTTCATCAACTTTAAGAAAAAGAAAGGCAGACGAAAATGAATCGCAACAGCCAACGAAAAAACGTGGCCGTGGTAGGCCACGAAAGACACAACCCCAAACAAAATCTCCAACACAACCACAACAACCTCAAACACTATCACAACCCCAATTAGAACCCGAACCACAACCCAAACTACAACCCCAACCACAACCACAGCCGGAATCCCAACCACAGCCGGAACCACAATCACAGCCGCAACCACAATTAAGAATATTTGGTAGCGGTATATTTGGAGCAGCGACCAAATATTCTGGAAATGCTTTTTCAGGAAGTGTTGTTAACCCACAAAAATCAATTTTTGATGAACAACCTTCCCGAAATGATGATAAAGATAAAGAAGATAAGAAAAGTGATGTGAAAGAAGAAGTCACTTTTGAAACAGGAACACAAACTTTTTTCCGGGAACAAGAAGGTAGAAACATGATAAAAACAATATAAATAATAATAATAATAATAATAATAGCAGTCATATTTTTTTATATTAATTTTATTTAGTTTCAACTGGGGAAGAGAATGAGATTACTCAACACTCGGTTAGGGCAAAGTTATTCTTTATGGATGGGCAGACATGGAGAGAAAGAGGAGTTGGAACATTGAAACTTAATTGTTCAAGAAATTATGAACAATCCCATCGCTTAGGTAAACTTTCTGTATAAATTTATTATGATTACTTTTACCAAACATTATTATATTATTAACACGATATTTGAATTAAAATTTTATAGTCATGCGTACTGACAATGTATTAAAAGTGATCTTAAATGTTGCACTATTTCAAGGAATGTATGTTGAAAGATCACAGGAGAAATTTTTAAGGTTATTTGCCTTCGAGGGTGATTTGCTTGTTCAACTAGCTATTAAGGTTTGTAATTTGTGATAATTTAATTTATTAAATTTTTTATTATAATTGTATTTAATTATAATTTTTTGGTTTATTGTATTTTCTTTAGTTGTCCAATTCCAAGGCAGCTGATAATTTATATGAAGCTATAAAAGATGCAATTCCACCAGCTGAATCCTATCCTAAAGTAACCTCCGAGATGTCTTTTTGAAGTAATACTTTTTATATAGTAATTTGGTATTATTTGATAACATTCGATAACTTTATTTTTTACGGTGGTTTTTAAAATAGAGAATATTTGTTAAGGATTTTTTTTTTATTTCAATATTTTTTCTTTTATCATTACATTTTACTATTTTAGACTTATTTTACATGTTTTACTTTTAAATATATATATCTTTCTTTTTTTTTCAAGAATTAATATATTCCATGTAATAGAAAATGCTTAATTATTAAAGAATTTCATTTGACCAGAAATATTAATATGAAATAATATTGAAGAAAACCAAATATTTAATATGACATTTCATAATAATCGAACTGTAATGCTCATTTAGAACAAAAATGTTCGATTGATTCCAGAAGATTTCAAATAATATAAATAATGATAAATAGAACCATCGTAATTTAGATGGAACATTCAAAAATTGAAATTCAAACTTCAAGAACAAAAGTATATTAACATTAATGGAAGATACTCATCTCATTTTAAATATATAATAATTATATTTTATTTATCAAAGATTAAATTTCAAAGATTATATAATATAATCTGAATTTTTTAAAGTAATTCTGCTCCATATCCTGATAAATATATTAGCACATTTATATTATTAATTTCTGAATTTAAGAAATTAAAGAATTCCGAATATTCCTTTGATGACAAATCAAATTATAAAATTGTCATATATTCCGATTCATTCACTTAAGATATCGAATGATAAAAGTTTAGGTGTCGATTTATTTATAAATTTTAATTATATATTATAAATTATAAATTTATTAAAATTAAATTAAAGTAAATTGAAAATTAAACAACGTATATATTAGAAAGCAGCTGAGAATTTTATTCGAGCTGGAGAAAGCTTTTTGTGAGTATTTTTATTATTATTTATTTTGTTTCTATTTACAGTATATTTAGTATTATTTATTCATTTATTTTTTTTTATTTTTGCTATTTATTATTTTAAATTTATTTTTTTTAAATTTATTTATTATTTTATTTTTTATTATTATTTATTTTATTTAATAAATTTATTATATTTTCATTCCTAATTAAATATAGAAGTTGAGCTTACACTAGTAACCCAATAATATCATCGTAAGATCATTTACGAGGAAATTTTTATTTTTAATATAATATTGTGTAATATCGTCATTAACATTTATATTTTGCATTCTACTAACCTTTATGATTTAATTTTAAATTAGAGTTTAGAAGGTTGGATCTGATATCATACCTTTGTTGTATTTCTCGTAAAGAATTTAGAGTTGGTATACATTATTTGATTATTTAATAATTCATTATTATTTAGTTATTATTTGTTGTTTATAGTTTATTTTTTTTTTTTATTATTCTTTATGCATCATTAATTTTTTTATTTATGTAGCTGCACGTATTATATACCAATATACCTAGAGAATAGAAAAGAGTGGTTTAGCATTTGATAATTTCCAAAAATCCATGATTGATTTAGAATCCGGTTATCTTTCAGCCGTTAGATGTTAGAAGTAATTAAAGGAAAGCAAAGAAACCAGTTAATAGGGATAAAGCACCTAAACTTAAAAGACTAATCAAGGAATTGAAAACGGATGACCCGCTAATGCAATCTTTATGACAAGTAATTTTTTTCACATTGTATAAAAATATAATTAATATTGCGTAAAAATTTGTTCTCTAAATCCATTGATTTCGGCTTTTGAATCGTTTCGCGGCTCAATTATTTTGTTATCCCAACATTTTTTATTAATTAAGATATTTTTAAAATTAATTTCTATTACATTAATTTTTATTTAATTTTTATTTAAAGCTCTCCTGTGGTGATTGTTGTCACTGAGCAAAATTAGAGGTGGTTGATCAGGGAATTATGTAATTACGCCTGGTGGAGATAATCACTACCTGTGAGCTTTAGTAATATCCAAATTTTTATAAGATGATGAAATTGAAGGTAGAAAGATAACTTGTTCTAATTATAGGATGATAGTCCATAGCCAATGTCGTTAGTAATAATTCTTAAACTTTATATATTTATATATATTTTTTTTCTTCAAATTTATGAATTAAGAATGAGCTAATATTGCCATATTGTCGATTTTTTTACATAAATAAATATTGATTCGCATATTAATCTTCTTTGTCATTTTATGACTATATTCGATCATTAATAAGATCAGAAGATTTTAGAATTATTTTTGTAAAAATTAACTATATAATTTTATTAATTATTATAATTAAAAGAATATTCTTCGTGAAATCTGGACTAAAAAATAAATTTATTCTTATTATTTTTTTTAATATATATATAATTTAACTGTGATAAATATGAAAACTTTAAATACAATTTTTATAAGTCATTTATATTTTATTTTATATTTTGTTAGTTTTTTTTTAAGTTAATTTTATCAAAAAATAATTGATGATCATAAAGTAGAAGCGGGAATATTTAATACATATAAATTTTATTATTATATTTAAACTTATTTAATATTTAATATAATATCCTTGATATCTAATAATTCACTATTATTTTTTATTATTATTAAAAGAAACAGATAATGTAGATAAAGATGAAGAATCAATAAATAATTCCGAATTCTCTAATGAATATTTATTTGATCAAAATATTTATGAAATTAAACCTCTTAAAGCTGGTGAATTAAAATTAAAGTTTATCAATATTTTTTCCTTTAATATATAATAATATATTTGACTTTTAGGTTCGAGAGTCAAATTGAATTCACTTACACAATTATTACATTATAAAATCATATTATGTATTTTATTTTTATTTGTTTTATCATTATTATGTATTTTTTTATTTGTTGTATCATATTTAAACTACGAGAAACTCCTCACTTTAGCACATAAAAAAATTTATTCTTTTATTTAGTTTTTCATATATTATAGTAGATTCTGCGGTCGCGAAAAGACTAACGGGAAATATTGAAATATTAATTTAGTTATATTTAAAATCATTATCATTGTTACCACCACCATTATTACCAAAGACAAATTTAAAAAATTTGTCAACATCATCATTATAAATATTATTTCGCAGTTATAAATCATGGAAACTTTCTGGTTTTTGTATTCAATTCCATTATTTATTTTCAAAAAAAAAGCAGATATAATAGTATAATATTAAGATACAAAAATAGGTAAAAAAAAATAGTAAAATAATATATGTAATAATAAAAAAAATTATAATAAAAGAAAATAGAATTATAAAACAAAATCCTTAATCAAGAAAAATTTCACGCATTTCTACCATTCGTCAAGGTCAAGGAATATATAAAAAAACAATCAGGATGAGATTAATTTCGGGCCGGAGGAATTGCATCCATTATTGCATTATATAACTCGTCAGCTGCTTTTGAATTAGATAGCTAAAGAAAATAACGATACAATAAAATATAATGAATTTAATAGAAATATAATAAAAATATAATGAAATATAATAAAAATAGAATTAATGATTACAAATTGCAAACCTTAATTGCAAGATGAACGAGTATATCCCCCTCATATGCGAACAACCTAACAAATTTTTCCTGTCTTTCAATATGCATTTTGTGAAATAATGTTATGTTTAAAATTACTCTAAATATGTTGTCATTACGCATCACTATAAATTTATTAAATATTCAATTAATAATATAATAATGTTGGTAATAATCACAAATTTATATTTAAAGTTTACCTAAACGTGGTGATTTTTTGTTGTTTTTTGGATAATTAAGTTTTAAAAAACCAACTCCTCTTTCTTTCCATTGCCCTTCCAAGCAATATAATTTCGCTCGCACTATATGTCGTGTAACTTCATCCTCTTCTCCCGTTAATACTAAATAAAAAAATTTATATGAAAAACTATTTTCGTTATTATTATTATTTACCATTATATTATTGTTATAATTGTTATCAGTGATTCTACCTTCTTGCTCTTTTACTGAATTTTGTGTTTCCTTATCACTCTCTCCTTTATCATCTTTCTGTTTCGAAGGTTGCTCGTCAAAAATATTTTGTCTTCGTGAGCTTATATTGGCAAACGAATTCCCAGCATATTTTGTTCCTGATCCAAATATACTTTTATTTTGATTCAAGATAGGAGCTTTCTCAACTTTCCTTTTTTTGTTTGGAAGTGTTATCAAATCGGAAGGTGATAAAGGTCTATCTCTTTTCATTTCGATTAAAAGTTTTAATAAAGTATTTATTTTATAGATGAATTTTTAAAATTATTAGAGAAAGGTATAATAATGTGAAAAATTAATGGTGAGAAAAAAAAAACGGAAAAATATAAATCGAACCCTTTTTATAAACATTTGATGCCCCCTATTATTTACTTGGCATCTGATAATTTTTTATTATTTCACATTAATATTTTCCATTTTTATTTTCTGCAATAAGTATCATATTATTTATTAATGTGATTATAAAAAAAATTTTTTTTTAATAAGATTGTTAATGATTCATATTTAACTATCAAATATTAAAATAATAGTATATTTTATTATATTTGTGTACTCAGCCAATGATCGAAATTATATCATTATTCAAATAAAAATCAATAGAATATTTTATTATTATTTATTATTAGTCACTGTTATTGATTAGTTATTAAGATTATTATTAACATTTTACATCATTTATACTCATATTCTTATTGTTAAAAAAAAAACGCCAAAGAATATTTTTAAGATCGGTAATATCAAATATGTTAAAGTCACGTTCATTATTCTTATTATCAAAAAAAAAAAAAAAACCAACAAAAAATATTTTTTTAGACTGGTAATATATCAAATATATTATTCTTATTATTAAAAAATATCATCAACAAGATTTTTTAGATCGGTATATCAAATATGGTAAAATAACACATTATTCTTATTATTTGAAAAAAAAACCCTCAAAAAAATATTTTTAAGACCGGTAATATCAAATATGGCAGAACCACGCATTATAGACATAGAAATACATAAATAATTGTCAGTTTCTTGAGATAATTGTTTATTCTTAAAATGGAAATGATTGTGCATTCATCTATTGACTAAATGAAAGAATTATAAAAGATAATCAGAAAATTTTAATCCGAATATCACTTGACTTAAAACAATTATCTCAAGAAACTTATGAATATTTTTGAAAAAAAAAAAATAATGCAATGCATTATTTTCTATGAAATAGATAAGCCACAATTTAATTTTAGTTATCGGTAATCATATTTTTTGCCCAATTCGCAAATTATTCTTTATTATTTTTTTAATATTGATTTTTGATACTTTCCTAACAGAATTATTTCCATTACACTAATGTTTGCTAGTCTAACTTTTATTGTTACAATAATGGTGAAGTGAAAATTCTTTTCGGATAATTTATAAATTAAATATAATAAAAATATTCTTTTAATTTAAAATGGTTGCAATTATGTAATAGTTGATTTAAATAAAGTTTGTAAAATTAATCTAAATTATTTCACATGAACATTTTAATTATGCATGAATAAAAATATTTTTCCACCTGATCTGTGTCGTTTTTCATATAAATTAATAAAAATTAATATTATTGAATTGTAATATATTGATTCATCAAAATTAGTAAACCAAAGCTCTTCTATTTCTATGATCCGCAATAATTTAATGAAACCACAAAATCAATAAGTATTTAAACTTAAAAAAACAATTTTATATACATTAATTTATTTAAATAATCAAATACAATTCAGTATACACAATTTATTAATAAATTAATAATAAAAATACCCGAGTTAACTATCCGAAGGATTGTCAGTTTTCACATGCTACCGTTTAGCAGTCAAATTTTCCTGCACGTCAATCCATCATGAAACTATAATAATACTTTCACCGATCTAATGTAATTTATATTGATTAGAATAATAAAAAAATTATTTCTCACATAATTATCTTGTGATCCAAAATAATAAAGGATTTCCATATTATATCAACAAATCTATTGCGAAGCCTTAAAATTAAGATTCTTAATGAGAATATTATAGAAAAACTTTGATATAATGTAATAATATAATAACATATGATATTGTACCCATATTTTAACATCATCCAACCTCAACATGGGAATCGAAAAAAAAAATTTTCTAATAATTATTAATTATTGGTCAGATGTAATATCAGTTATTATTAATAATTAATCTGATGTGCTCATGCTGCTAAATTACTAAATTAGATATAGATTGGCTAATGATTTTTTTTTTCAACCGAAATAAAGTATAGAGAAATATAAAGAATATGCAACTATTTTATTTTTATAATAAAGTAATAAAATATTTATTGATGAGAAACAAAAAAAAAAAATTAAATAATAAACCATAATTACTAAATTAGACGTTGGGCTGAGCCGAAAAATAACTAATTCATTTAATATTATTTTTTACAAGGACCTTTATTCTGCTAGCCAAAAATGGATTTTGAACATGATTTCGCAAAAAAAAAAATTTTTGCTAATAATTATTAATTATTAGTCTGACGTAATCGTTAGTTTTAATTAATAATTGATCGGTTAAATGAGAAACGAAAAAGAACAATAATATAATTACTAAATTAGATGTTGGGCTGAGCTGAAAAAATAACCGATTCATTTAATATTAATTTTTT
Source organism: Diversispora eburnea (assembly GCA_910592015.1). Classification (NCBI taxonomy): domain Eukaryota; kingdom Fungi; phylum Glomeromycota; class Glomeromycetes; order Diversisporales; family Diversisporaceae; genus Diversispora; species Diversispora eburnea. The sequence goes on along the minus strand of CAJVPK010000318.1, from coordinate 12,341 downwards.
ACAAGGGGATATGCAACCTTTGGTCTACTGGCCAAAAATGGATTTTGAACATGGGTTTTGCAAAAAAAAAATTTATTAATAGTTATTGATTATTAGTCTGATGTAATCGGTAGTTATCATTAATAATTAGTCTGATATATTCAAGCTGCAAAACTGCTAAATAAGAATGATTGGCTAATGAATTTTTTTCAACCGACATAAGAAATATTGAGCATATGTTTATTGATTGGAAACAAAAAAAAAGTATAAAAAAGGAGTAATAGAAGAGATTCGTGAGATTTCAATCTAAAAAATTCACAAATTTCTAAAATTTTCCAAAAAATTCAATTCTTGTTATATTGGAACAAATTTTAAAAGAAAATTCAATTAATTATCATATTAAGACAAAATTTTTTTACCAAACGAATTTTAAAAATGGATTCATCAAGTCAACAACAACAATCCCAACAACAACAAACCCAACAACAACAATCCCAACAACAACAGCAACAGCAACCGACACAACAACAGCAACAACAATCACCACAGCAACAACAGCCACAACCATTAGTAAGAGAACAACTTAAGTTCCCAAAAAATTACCATCAATTTAAAATCGAAAATAGGAAACAAAAGGTATAAAATAAAAGTTCATTTTCGGAATTTAAATATTTTCATTTTTTTCATTTTTTCACTTATTCCAATTCTTTTTTTTATAGCTGCAACAACAGCAGCAAGCACAACAATATAATCCGATTGGGGTATTACAATATCATCAAGGAATTATGAGAATGTGTCAAAGAAGGTTGCAGCAATTAAATCAGCAACCACAACAACAGCAACCACAACAACAGCAACCACAACAACAGCAACAACAACAACAGCAACAACAACTTCAACAGCAAGAGCAATTCGGTATTCAAGAATACTTCCAACCTCCATTAGTGAGGGAACAACTTAAGTTGCCAAAACAATTCCATCAATTTAAAAACGAAAATAGGCAACAGAAGGTATAAAAAGTTCACTTTCGCAATTTAAATATTTTACTTTTTTTTCAATTTTTCGCTTATTTCAATTCTTTTATAGATTCAACAACATAACCCTGTTGGGGTATTACAATATCAAGAAAGGATTAGAAGGATGTGTCAAATAAGGTTGCAACAATCTAATCAGCAACCGCAACAACAACAACCGCAGCAATCACTACAACAGCATCGCCCAAACCTTAATAATAACAATAATAATGATAGTAATGATAATAATAATAATAATGATGCTGATAATAATAATTATAATATTACTAATAATACTAATAATACTTATAATAACAATAATAATAATACCGATAATAACAATGATATAAATAATAGCAATAATATTGCTTTCGAAACTAATGAAAATATCGATAATAATACTAATAATAGTAATAATAACAAGAGGGGTCGAGGTAAGCATATTTTCTTTATATATTTATATTTTTTTAAAAAAATTTCGATTATATTAATTCATTTTTTAATTAGATAACGATGATGATGATAATAATGACAATCATGCCGGAAAGAGGCAAAAACTTTAAAGTGGTTTCTTATTTTTAATTATTTTATATACGTCGATTATATTTTTTTTCAATGTTTAAATTTAAATAAATAAATAGATAAATGTAAATATAAATATAAGATGGTTATTCATAATGTAATGTGAATCAAAAATTAATCTAATTCGGTTTCGCTTAAAAATCTATGAATAACAATCATAGAGAAATTTTTTATTCATCATATTATACTACAGAAATTTTATTAACTATTGATTGCGCAAGCTGAAATATTGTGTAATGTCATTTAATCATTATTGTTTTATTTTTTTCTTTAAAAGGTTCCTATAGCAATGGCATTTTCTAATTACGTATTAATAGTGATAATGTTGGAATGTGATCATCAACAATAGAATATTATTATTTTGTTGTAAAAATAAATAATAAAGATAACATTAATTATGATCCGGAATCATTAAAATATATTATTAATAAAATCAAATGTAAAAATTACAAGTTGATCGATTTTGAAAGAAACTAGAGAAGGAGAAATATGTTAAGAACAATGGACTTTATTTATGATGAATCGCGTGTTCATATGGTGCATTTAATTCATTCAATTTTATTATTTATTAAATGTACGAATGCAATAAATCATAAGTCATCATTAAAAAACAAATCATCACAAAATTAATTAATTTGAGAAAACTAATAGAGAGTGGGAGATATTTAGAAATGTTCGAAAAATACATAAAAAATAGGCAAAGGAATAAGAAATAAGAAATAATGAAATCAATTTTTTTTTTAAAGAAAAAAACTTCATAATTATGATTTAATTGACATGACATTTTTTATCTTTTATTGTTTCGATCAATCCTGCATTTAATCTTTCGTAATTGTGACCAAATTAATTTAAGACTTGGTCCGCCTAAGTACGGCACTATTGAAATATAAAAAAATGGGGTAAATTTATATATATTTTAAGTATGTTTCAAATCTTTTATTGGTCAAAAACATAATAATTTATAATAATTTTAAAAAAATTGATTTCTTCATGTATAAGAAAGTATCTTTTATTTTTTAAAAAAATTCATTTAACTTTTTACAAAACAATAGCCAAATAGTATACTTAGCAGATACTAAAACTTCACCTATGATTGTGTTATACCAATTTATATTTACCTATAGGGCAGCTGATGAGATAAGTTTTATTAAATAACTTATCCCCGAATTTTATTATAAAACGAGTGCCGATCTTAGCTGGATCACGTCTTAATGAATAATTAGATTAAAACATTAATATTAACGGTAAAATACTATTAATAATAAATAGATGTAATAAATTGATAATTGAAAATCAAAATATTCACTCACAGAGATATAACAGATAGAAAATCTATATTATTAATTTGATAATTAACGAGAGAATCAATTTTTATTTGAGGATGAAATCATTTGAATTTATTTCAATTCACATAAATGCTCAAATTATATATTCCATGAGAGTCCGTATAACTTCGTCATTATAAGCGAAAGAATGTTGAATTTTCTTTAACTCTTGTCATTAATAAATAAATTAATTTTCATCATTCAATAATAAAGCTACTATATTTATGATAAATGTATTTTTATAATCAATTATAATAACGTATAAATTTTTATAATAAAAAATGAGAAAATATTTATAGTGTAAAAATCAATTTAAAATATCGTGTTCATGACGAAATATCAAATTTAGTTCGGTAATATGGAGTACTTCAGTGCAAATAATATAAAAATTAAATATATAAAAATCTTAAGAATAAGGTCGTTGAATTTCAATATCATATCCTTCTTGAATTAACATTTGTTCAAAATTATCAAATGAATGTATCAAATAATTTGCTGCTTTCGATTTTTCTTCATTAGTTATGTCACACTTAACACTAATAAACGATTAAAATATTCATTAGTTTAAATTTATTAAAATACTTAAATATATATTTTTATAATTTTATACTTACAGTTCACCTGATTTTTTGTCTGGAGAATTCCCATAACAAACAGAGTTACTTTCTCCATTTTTACAGTTGCCATTTGCATATATTTCTTCATATAGATCATCGTATCTTTCTTCATTGTTATATTGATTATCGTCTCCTTGATTGTTCATCTCCTGATCATAAATTTTAAGAACGGAAGTATTGGCAGGTCTTATGTATCTTCTTGAGATTACAATATTAATATCCTGTTTTGCTTCATCAGGAACTAGTGGAGAACTTTTAAAGGGCTTATTGCATTCACCAAGTGGACGTTTGGAATTCCCTAGATATCAAGATAAAATATTAATTATTTATAATATACATATATATATATAACTAATTTAATAAATAAAAATAACAACTGTTTGATACTAACAGAGAGAAGAAAGAGCACGGCCTTCACGGGATAAGAGTGTTGGGCGTTTTTTAACATTAGTTCCTTTTTTATGAATTTAATTTTTTTCGCTTTCATTATTTTGGTTATCTTTAGGTTGACTATAAACACAAATAGATGGTTAAAAAATAAAACATGCTTAAAGAGATTACTAAGATAATACACAGAGAATAAATATGCATACAAATATTTTTTGGTCGCCGAAACTGCTATGAATGAAATGACCATTACAACACCAACAATAGTACCAATGTGTTTGTACATTATAATTAACTACTAATAATAATAATAAAACTGATTTTTCAATTAAAACTGTTACTTTGATATTTAAAAGATTAACGAATATCTTTGAGAAATTTGATATAGTTACTTTTAATTGAAATTAAATTCAAATATTTCAGCAGAGTTTTTGAAAAGTGAGAAAGAGTTGTGTTGATCAATGCAATAAATCATGTCAAATGCAAAGATGTAAAAATGATGTAATTATTACAATCTATTTTGAAAGAATATTAAATATAATTATAATGTGATAATTAAATATGATAATTGTTAATAAAAATGTGAATACATGAGATATCTGATGCCACGATTGATCTCTTTATTACACAAATAATCTATATATCGGTTTACTTTTAAAATGGTTACAATTATATAAATAATAATCAATTCATGATTCACAATTATTATTTAATAGTTTATTTAATAAAGTTTGTAGCAATACCTGAGTTTTCTAATTATAACTATCCGATGGATTGACGGTTTTTACCGGCTACTATTTAACAGGTAAATTTATCTGCCTGACAATCCTAATGAAGCTATAATAATACTTTCAACTATTTTATTGATAAACATATAAAAAAATGATTTTCTCAAATAACTATCTTGTGATCCATAAAAATCAAGGATTTCCGTAATATTATATCAAAAAATCTTGCCTTAAAATTGTGAAACCAAAAAATAAAGAATCTTAGTGAGAATATCATAGAATGCTGTAGAAAAAACTTCTGATATAATATAATCATATGATGTGATAATGCATGCTATTTGACTCATACTTCTGATATAATACTATACTTTGTTTCAGTCGAAAAAAAAAGTTTATCAGCCATTCTAACTAATTTAGCTTGAGTACATCGGGCTAAGAATCATTAATAATAACTAATTATTACATTAGATTAACTAATAATTAATAATAATTAGCAAAATTTTTTCGTGAAACTCAATCCATAGCCAAAATCCATATTTAGAAATTTTGGAAAAAATAAAAGTTGGATGATATTGAAAGATGAGTACAATATCATATGTAATTACATTATATCAAAATTTTTTCTACATTATTCCATTTTATTCTCATAAAGTTTCTTTATTCTTTGGTTTCACAACTTTAGCACATTGATCTGAAAATCCTTTATTTTTTAGATCACAAGATATCTTTTTTTATTAGGATCATATTTGATCATAAGATCAGCATTCATTTTTTCTTTTGAAAAACTCTACTCATTTCTTAAAAATTTAACAAAACAAGGTAATTTTTGCTTTAAAATAACATTCTAGACTTATTTGATTTCCTTAAATCACGTTATATCTGTTTTTTCCTCACATTACTTATAGCCTAAATTTATAAAAATGTAAGAACCTATCATCTATTCTGGGCAAAAAAAAAAACTGCACCAACTTCGTATGCTTTGGGCAGTTTTATGGCAGATATTGTTGTATTTGTGTTAAGGTACTTACATTTTATTATAAATTAATAAAAAGACCCATACAAATTAACATCTAATACCTTTTTTGGTAATTTCAGAAAATATTAAATGTAAAACTATCAAAAAATAACTGTCTTCATAGCAATTAAATATGTACAAACGTACATGAAAAGAGAGAAACACCGCAAACTTTAAAAATGAATATCAACTTTTTACGATAACTCTAATGGTAGTACACAAGTGGCATAATGAACCAGTTTATAAGAATAAAACTTGGTCGAATTTACTCATATATGTCTTATTGAAATTAATGAGTTATAAATCACATTTATAGAATTTTTCAATTATAAGATTCATATTGGTGGAGACAAATATTTTTTTTAATTAGAATGTTTGACGGAATATGCAAAAATTGGAAAACTCATTTCACTATTTGTTGAACAATTCAGCAAAACTCTACCCAATCTCCTCCACCACCAGGTTTTGGTTTCAGAAAAATCAAGAATTATTCCTATACTGATAGGATATGAACGAAATCAATATAGATTATATGATTTCTATGATGGACTTGAACTTGATTTTTTTAAAATAGTTTTAATAATTTATTTTCATTTTATTTCTTGAATGTTATTCCTTATTTTTTTTTAAATTTTATATTTTGTAAATAAAATTATCTTTGATATATTCTATAGAAAAATTAATCATATCATTGTTAATTTTTATATATCTCACTATGTTTATCTATGAAAAGTGGATAATATATTTATGTGCGTTGTTCAGTTGTATATTTTCTGTAGAAAAATCTCCTTTTTCTGTGTTGTTGAACAGCTATGAAGCAAATTCTTTTTATTTGACTTTGAGATCATTCATACTTGTGCAATAATGATGATTTTTTTTTAATTCTCTTAATAGGAAATATTTTTGTTATTTCGTAATAAAAATGAGACAAAAAATTAAATAAATAAGTATAAAGAAAATAAATTAAATTAATAAAATTAAAGTAAAATGCTATTGATCATTTCCTTCATTTTTTTGATCTAATGAAATAATTTACTGTATCTGATTTCTTTGTGGCAGCTTCTCTCAGGGTGCTGTAAGGTAGGATCAAATCGATTGATAAATATTGTACAACAATTGTCATGCTTTCCGTTATTAAGATCAAATCCATCCTCCGGTTTAATAAATATTGTACAAGTATTGTGCGACAATTGTCATGCTTTCTTTCATTATTGATTGGTTGAGAAAATGAAATTACGGGTTTTTTGGTTCATTGTAATAAAGAAGAAATAAATTTGATTTAACAAAACATCATATCAATAAATATTGGATTAAATAATTTATTATAATAAATACATGAATTCTGTAGATGACGGCTTATGCTAATAACAATTATGGTAGAAACCAGAAAATAGAAAAATACATATGGTTCCGATCATATAGTAAATTTATGTGACAGAGTAAGGTATCATGTGATCTCATCATAATAAAAATATGTGACAATTTCTGATCAGCCAATCTCGTCTTAAAAACTATTGAAATCGCGAAATGCAAATTGGTTGCAAATTGGTTTTTTTACAATATAGTAAGGTGTTATTTCAGCAGTATTTTGATATAGAAATCAATTGTAATTCAAATGTTAAACTATTTTTGTACTAATTATAGATAAATAATATCAATGGAATGTCAAGATTAGATCAAGGGTACAAAAACCTTAGTTAAGTCTAGAGAGTGAAAATATGGATTTAAATAAAGAGTGTGGGACTATAGATTTATATGAAAAGAATGAAAATAGTGAAAATAATTACTAGAGTGAAAAAGAGATTTTAAATCAAGAAAATGAATGAATAGATTTAAACAAAGAAAATAAATACATTGATTTTGTAAATGGTATTGCATTGTACTATGCTTTATATTAATAATAATTCTTTTTACAGTTCCAGCAGAAAAAACTGACACTTAAACTATTGTGATTGTTGCACCCAATTTTTATTAAAATTTTTTAAAAATTTTACATGTTATGTCTTATGATACATATATTATTCTAATTAAATTTTAATAATTTATTGTATGACCATTATTTTCTAATAATAATTTAATAATACAGCCCTGTATAGATTTTGCTAATTTAAGCCACAGGAATTTATCAATTGTATCCCATTCTTTTGATATCAACAACATAAAAATATCTTGTGTAATATTTTTTTTTCACTTATCATAATATTGTCTCCTTTTCAACTTTTTTTTTCATTATTGTCCACAAGTTTTCAATCAGATTGAAATCTGGCAAATAGGATGGCCAATCAAGAATTTGCAGACAATGTTCTTGAAGAAAGGTTGTCCTGCTGGAACATCCATGCATTACCAAGGACCTGATGTACTTGCTCAAATAAATTTTCAGTTAGTATCGTTCTATAAAGCTTACCATTCATATTTTCAGTAAACATGCAAAAGCTGACAGTTCTTTTTGTACAAAATGCCCCTATACATGAATCTTGAAAAGATATTTTACAACTAGACAACTTGGAATTGGTTCTCTATCCTTGTAATGAACCTGGATTGTATTACGAAACATTTGAAATGTTGATTCATTGGAAAAAGTAACACTATTTTAACCTTTTCTTTGGTAGGCTTTTGCCCAAGCAATACAAATGTTTAATGGCTTCTTTGATGAGTAGGGGAACAAACAAGGTATGTAAACTTTATATCTAAGCTTTTGAAGATTATTTCTAACTGTTTTAGCTACAATGTTGAGACCAGAATAGGTTTTTTGTAAGGTTTTCACTAGTTTACTACCTGTTGCAGATTTTTCAGATTTTACGATCTGACTAAAGTAATGTCGTTAGGTAGGAGTAAGACAAGTTGGATGGCCAGAGCAACTTTTTTGTTTAAAGTCTTTTGTTTTTCAAGTTGTTTAACCTATCTATATAATGTTTTTTTAGGAAAGCTAGCTATTTTTTGAAAAGCCAAGACTTTACAAACTCCACTCTTCCACAAAGTCTTAATATATTGGTGGCATTCTTTAAATGTGATCATGTGTGATATTGGTGACATCTAAGCTACTGCCTGATGAGGCAGCACAAAAATAGCTGGAGTCACAGGGAATAATAGAGAATGATATGTATCACTATTTTGATAAATTATCCTTGTATATTGTCCATCATTCAGGATAACTGTTTATTCATTCTGGCATGAAAATGTTTTTTAGATGACAGAGAATGAAGATAAACAAAGAGAAAAACTATAAAATAGCTGCAGCTGGAAAGAAAGAAAAGGAGATCTCTCTTCTTGTGAAACCTTTAAATAATATAATCTTCTTACCTTAATAACAAATTCTTAATAAATTTATAACAAATAATTTTGTAACAATCTGAATATTTCATAATTATATATATATATATATTTTTAAAAATAATTTTCTAATAATTCTAGTAATAAAAAAAATACAAATAGTTTCAAAATAATCTTAATAATAATAAATAATTTTTATAATAGTTTTTAATTTTAATAATAATTTTGTGTACCAGAATAGTAATAGAGATAAGATATGTCAATGCAATAATATATTCTTATTGACTTATTCTTTTAATAAATTTTAATTAATCTTTTAATAAACTGTTTTACTCTTCTTGACAAGTTATTTCAAAAAGTCTGTTAAATTTTGGTAGCATATGAAGTAGTTAGTAAAGATATTTTTACTCCACTTGTTCACTGTACCTTCAGATATTACATGTAATTGCACTGTTTATGAGTGTCAGTAAACAGGTTTAGATCAACTAATTGCTTGCCTTGCTGTATTTTGAGATATTGTGTACAAGAGATAGTGTGTTAGTAATAGATTGAATTATCGTGTGATTGATCTAAATTTATTGAGACTAATTGGTTTAACTTTCCACATTGTTCTGCACAGATTGCAACAGAATTTTGGTAACTCCTGTGAGGTTGGCATAAAGTATTTTAATTATAAATTAATATATTTTCCAGATCTATAGAAATTTTTAACATATAAATTTAGAGTTTTTTTTCTTTTTCTTTCTTTTTTTTTTCTTTAAATTAAAATTTAAAGCCTATTTTTATTTAAAAGAATTAAAGTAAAATAAAATTGCAACTACAAATATAACAAACTTCTAATCTTTAGCCCATGAGTAAGAATCAATAATCCAAAGCAGTTTTCAATATAGTAAAAATTTCATTAATCAACAGATTTACAAAATGTTAATCTATAAAAATTTGTATAATGAGATGAAGATAGAAATACTTCCTTTAACAGCCTCAACAAAATAATAGCTGATTTGACAAGCAAAAGAGTAGCTAAGAGAGTAACTAGAGAAATAAGTGAATTGCCAAAGGAAATGAAACCAATGATTTGATCAGAAACTACAAGATGTCTTCTACATAAGTAATGACACAAGAATTTCATTGTTTTATAGAAAAAATCAAGGCCCTTTGAAATGACTGAAGAATTTTAACAGGTTTGTGAAGATAAATGAATATAATAATAAATACAAACTTCATGCAGTTAGTGGATATTTGCAGAAACCAGCTGACCAATAGTTTAACAAAACTCAAAAAGGGTAAAACCTCATCACATACTGGAATAATTGAGACCATGTATCATTTGAACCCTCTTTTCAAAACTACTGCTTTAATAAACCAGTAGAAGTTCAAGTTGCAAATAAAGATACAAAGCTAAGTAAAACTGTAGAACACTATATCAATGATATTAAAAAGCTGATTAGAAGAATTAATAGTAAAGATTAGTGGAGCAAAGATGAGAAGGTCTGGTAGTTTCTAAAGGGATTATGGAAGGAAGCATGATCACTTATCCTATCCCAGGAAAACCCTTATTAGAAATGGCTCAGAATTACAAGGCAATTTGAAAAGAATATACAGACCTACCCTGAAACTACAGCTGGCTATAGTGTTGTCACTTCCACAGACATGCTAAGATTTTTACCTGTACACAACAAAAGTAATAAAAAGGAAGATAGAATAGAGCAAATAGTTTAAAAAGTTCTGGTTCCAATAGCTGAGACATTACAAAAAATTATAGAAAAGAAAATAGAATGGTGAACACATATTATAGATAATCAAGTTATGACGAAAACAGAAATAAAATATGAAAAATCATAACATTACTAATGATCCATTTCTAAAGCTTCTCATAGGCCAAGCTGAGCTGAGCCCAAAAGTCTTAGGCTCAGCTCAAGCCTAAGTTTATAAGTTAGGCTCGAGTCAAGCTGAGCCTTACTTATATAGGCTCAGCTCGGCTCGAGCCTCATAGTAGACTCGCGAGCTTCATAGTAGGCTCGCGAGCTTCATAGTAGGCTCGCGAGCCTTATAGTAGACTCGTGAGCCTTATATTAGGCTTATAAGTAACAGATAATTTTTTTTTAAAAAAAAATTCATGGCTTTTAAATAAAGCCACGAATTTTAAAATAAAAAAATTATGTGAGCTTTTATTTAAAGCCCCAAAATTTTTAAGGCTCGTGAGCCTACTTTAAGGCTCGAGCCTTGTGAGCCAGGCCTTAGTTGGGCTTGGTTCACGAGCCTAAGGCTCATGAGCCTATGAGCCTATAATATCAGACTCAGCTCAGCTTGAATTGGCTCGACTCGCTAGGCTCACGAGCCTTAAGGCCTATGTGGAGTTTTATCCATTTCATTGCTATACTTGTAACCAGACAGAATACATGTTATGAGAATGTCCCATGAAACCAGAATATCAAAAAAATTACAACATTCTCTTCATTTAAGAATCAACTAAAACTCAAACCAATGTTATAATAAATTAACTCACATCTCAAGTATCTCATTATAATACAAATGATAGCATGTTCATAACTATACTTGTATGCAAAATTATTTTAGAATTCTGAAATTACAATTTTGAAAAAAAAAAGTTGAAATAATTTTTCATAGAAGATGAAATTATTTTACTTAAAACCTGAAATTTTTGACTTATTCTTTGATTAAATATACACATAGCTAGGTACTTTTTTATTTTCATATATAGAATAGATTCTACATAAATCTCAAAAAGTTAAAATATCTCAAAAATCCAAAAGCAATTTTGGAAACATTTATATTCTTAATCTAAGAAGAAAAAGTTGAACAGCCTATCACGACTAACTGGAAAGAGTTATAGTATTATACGCAATCTGTCAATGTAATTAGAAGATATTATTTATTTACTAAGACTTTAGGAATTTCTATTCAAGTTTATAGGTTTGTAATTTCAAGGGATTCTCAATTTATTTAATAATTTTGATACGTGAGTTCTTTGTTAGCAATATGGAGGTTTATTGCATCAAGTTAGTTTATGACTTAGCTCAGTGCAAGGAATAGTATAACATCAAATAATAATAAATGGATAAGATAAAAATATACGGTTTATTAATAAAATAATGTGAGACTCAAATTAAATGCATAATTTAATTACTTTTGTCTCAAACAAAAATAAAAGAAAATAAAATATAAAATAAAAGAAAAATAAAAGGAGAACTAAACTAATTATTGTTATCTCTGACTTGAACTGTTCTCAACTCCCTTCCTCAAGGTGAGAAAGGTCCTATATTTATAACAATTTCTGGCAGCTGCACCACGATTACTTCGCGTAATCAATTCCTTCTAAATTATTCATTTGTGACAGGAGATGATTACCAGAGGTGAATATCTGGAGGTGATTATCTCAGGTAATCATCAGGGATATTCATCTC
>CAJVPK010000317.1:0-40335 GCA_910592015.1 Diversispora eburnea | reverse complement strand
CTTCAACTGATATTCCAACTGATACTTCAACTGATATTCCAACTGATACTTCAACTGATATTCCAACTGATACTTCAACTGATATTCCAACTGATACTTCAACTGATATTCCAACTGATACTTCAACTGATATTCCAACTGATACTTCAACTGATATTCCAACTGATACTTCAACTGATATTCCAACTGATACTTCACCTCCAACTGATTCTTCAACTGATACTCTAACTGATTCTTCAACTCCAACTGATTCTTCAACTGATACTCTAACTGATACTTCAAAACAAACTGATTCTTCAACTGATACTTCTCTAACTGATTCTACAACTCCAACTGATAGTTCAACTGACACTCCAACTGATACTCCAAAAGATACTCCAACAACACCACCTGTAACCCCAACAACTTCAATTTTAACTCCAAAAACTCCAACTCCAACTGTAACTCCAGCAACTACAACTTCATCAGTCACTTCTTATTCTATTCCATCTGAAACAGCCACCACAGCTAGCTTTTCTTGTAATGCATGTTCAGTTGAAACTTCGGTGTAATTTATTCTAAAATTCTATTTTTCAAGTCTTGTCATATTTCAAATATTTTAAATACATGTGTTATCTTGACTACGTGTTTCGATTAAATTATTTCTTATTTTTCTATACAAAATTATAGGAATACCTCTATCACGGGTGAATGTTTTACATCAACCGAACCAGATCCACAATCGGAATCGGGAAGTAGTATTCAAACTACTCTTAGTATAACTACTATTACTCCTGGTCCTTCTGGTTCTACTACTGCTACACATAGTCGTACTTCAAAAACAGTACATTCGACCACCACTTTCTACACTACGACCACGATAATTTATCCAGGTTATACTACAACTTATTGGGTGACTACAAATGGAGTAGCAAGTCCAACTGAAAAATATATTCCTCCAAGTACCGTGATTATCGTTAGAAAAGTTACCGCAGAAGCTGTTGTAGAAATTGTTGGTGATGCTACTGCTACTACTACTCTTTCTTCTAATGCTGGCGATTCAATTAACAATATATGGAAAGATAATTTAAATAGTATGATTATTTGTTTGTGGGCGATTGGTGTTACTTTTGTTTACACGATTTTGATTAATTTGTAATACTAAACAAAGGGACATTTTAAATTCCTTTAAAGTTGTAATCGGATGAAATATTCATATTGTGTTAATTGATTTAAATATTATGTACATTGTTTTTATGTTATAGATTCATGTTTATATGAAATTTTTAATAAATAAATTGAAATATATATATATATATATACATATATTCCATTGTTTCCTATTTTCAACACGATAATTTAAAAACAAAAAGAAAAATGCCTTTAACAAAACTTTATTGAACTTTTTAATAACAATGGATTGCTACAATGTAATCATTGAAGTTGAAAATCTTTACTACACATTCTAACAAATTGAAATATCGATCGATCGTAAGTAATTGAGATAGTTACCAAGTCAAGTCAAATTATTTGATATTCTTAAGTTATTATCAATAATTAGGGGTGCGGACATATAATTAAACCTGAACTAGGTCTTTATTATTTTTACGTCATTACGTCATAGTGTAGTTTATCTTATAATAGGTCGTGAGACGTGATTATAGCATATGGCGTGGTTGTTGTATAAGACGTGAATAGGTTATTGGTGTGGTAATTCAGAAATATGTGGATAATTAAGTTAGTTCCGCTTTTCTTAACTGATGACTTTCTATGATAACATGAAAATAACAAGATTTTATTTTGTTACATGTCATTCACTACATAACAACATATTGACGTGCGACATAAATTGCGACACACGACAATTCTTAGATTAAAAAAAATACGGTACATTTACGTTTATGACGTGACGTGATGTCGCCGTAATTAAAACTTTATGTCCGCACCTCTATCAATAACAGACTATTAAATATCAAAATACTGTATTATCTATTTATAAATTTATTTATTTATTTTTAGCAAAGAAAACTTCAAATATTTAGAAAGCCTTTGTAATGATATTATAGCAAGTATCCAAATATTATTTTTGAAAGTTCAGGTTCTCTTCAAGAATCTGCACTAATATCTCTTCCTTTCTTTCATTTTGCCCATTTTCTATTTTTCTTGTATCTTCGATAATTCATCAAGTGATTTATTCAACTTACCTTCATTGATGTTGTCCTTACCTCTACTAAGAATTTTTTTTTCTCAAAAAAAAAAAAAAACGAAATTATCAATGAAATAATATTTTATTAAATTTTTAAGATATTGAATTTTGTTGATTTATTTATGGGGATACATAAAAAAAATCTCAATTACAAAGTTGAATTCAAATAAACATTTATAGAGTTAAAACTTTATAAAATATTTAAAATATTTAAACATGATATTTTATTAATTATATATTAGTAAACTTAAAATGTCGAAGCATTTTTTTTGATTAAATTAAATGCTATTTGTTTGTTAATAATGTTAATAAATTATTAATCAAATACTCAAATATACGTCATAATCCTTTAGTTATGATGATAAGTCTATATACACACCATATTATTTATGTTGTTTCATTTATGAATCCAAATTTTATAAATATAAAAATAACTAAAATAAATAGGATTTGAAAATTATTCTTACAGTAAAAAAATAATACAAAAAAAATTTATAAAGGAAAAGCTTTTTTTTTTGAATTACAAAAGTGCAAAATTATCTATTTTATCCATTTCTTTAACAATAATAACAATTAACAATATTAATTGTGATTCGTGAATTTAAAATTTTGTAGTCAATTATTTATTTATCAAAATAAAATCATTAATTTATTCCAAGAATATTACCTAAAATTTTACGTGAATTATGCAATCGATGAAGAGTATACATTGTCATTTTATATTTTGAAATATTATCCTTTTTCATCAGCAATCATAAGTTGTTCCATAATGTTATTATCGACTATATTATTATCCAATTTATTTAAATAAATCAGCCAATTCACCAGATTGATAAATCATGTTTGGATACATTCGAAATCCCATTATTTAGTCTAGTCTTACACCATTAAATATATCAATCAACTAATAGGTATCATGTGCTTTAGTCGTTATGAAGTAGCTATTTCATACGTAATTCTACCAAAACTATAAATACTGTACATGCAGCTCCCTCTATTGTGGATGTGATTCCTTGTAATATTTTGGGAGTAATATATGGAATTGGTCCATAAATATGATTTTTTTTTGTTATCAGATTTTAATATTGAATCATCTAATCTATTTTAACCTGAATCTAAAAATAGTGCTTACAAATAACTCAAATGAGAATTAATAAAAATATTTTCACTATGAATGTACTTCCATGTGCATATCCTTTTAAATTTAGAACAAGTGTTATTAATGTTTCAATTTTTATTTTGCCACTATTCACTGTAAATAAAACTATGCATAAGAATGTAGTTTGAAATTCCTAAATATTCAATAATTCCACAAAAATCATTATTTATCATTACAATCTTAATACAAAATATAATAAAAGACAAATTAATTAATCGCATAAACAAAATATTTTTATTGATAACCTAAATATATAAAGTAAAATACCGCCTTAAGAAATTCGGTTATATCATATTGAGAATCTTTTAATTCTTCGCTACAAATTTCCAATGTTCCTAATGTACCAATCTTATTTGAATATCCAATTTCAAAATCTACAATAATATGCAGGTCCTCCTAAAGGACTGTGATATATAACACGAATATTATCATAGGTATCCATTACAGATAACCTTTAAACTCCGTAATCAATTCTTAAGATTCTTGGATAACTTTATCAATTTTAGTATTCCACTAGACAAGTTCCAAATTTTTGAATAAAATGTTCTTTAACACACAAAGTACAAGCTCCATTTCCGCGATAAAGATTAGAAGAATGACAACCTGGACAATGTATTCTTGAGAAGAAATCTGAATGTGAAAGGAGTGGATGAGAAGACATGGAAAAAAGATAAATAAACGTTATTTGTTAATGAATTTATTTTTATTTTTATTTGAATTTATAACAGAAAATAAGTATTGATCACAAGATTATCTTTGCCTTTCTACTAAAAACTTTGATTTGTTGATATTTTAATGATATCTAATGCAATTTCAAAAGTATCTCATTAAAATCTCTTGATATGATGGAATCCTATAAAGATCCCGGAAAATTCGATTTTTACTGGAACGAGATATTATGAACCATTGTCGTTTATTGTTGAAATATTATGCAAATTCAAATATTTTGAATAATACTTGGATTAATCCTTTATTAGAAGAAATATCAATAAATACATTTTTTTTATCAAATTTTATTTAATTGATTTATCATTTGTAGTGAATGTATAATTAAAATATAATAAATATTTAAAGCTTAAATAATACACAAAATATAAAATATTAAACAAATTAAAAAAATAGATATTTGACTAAATAATTTTTATACCTAAACGATGAAGCTTTTTCTTTATTTTTTTCGATCAATTATTCTCTGTTAAAATTATGATTATTATTAAATAAATAAAAACAAGATGATTTGAAATTAATTAATTGTAATTTAATGAATTAATAAAAAAATTAACTAAATATTAGTTATTATTTTGCATAAATTATGATAATAATTATATAAATAGTATATAAAATTTATTAAATTGTTTTTCATATTTTTCCGGGAAGTATTAAAGCAATTGCAACGTTGTCTCAATTTTTTATTATAGAAACTTTCATACGTATAAGTTATAATCTTAATTATTTATTAATAATAATAATATTTTTTTTATTGGTACCCTCCTTTAATATTGGAAACAATTTATAGGATTTCAAATATAATGATAGGTAAGTTTTATTCCTAAATCTAGGGAAAGATTAGTAAATTTATATTATTAATTTTTAAAATATTTTATTAATGGGAATTTTTTGATTTGATCATTTGATGAAAATACAGTTCAAGTGATTTAATATGGGAGGCAACCTTTTTTTACATCTGAAATCTTTAACACTTTTATAATTATAATTGTAATTCTTATTATTACTTAATGTTAATTCTTTTAGTAACGATCACATGAGAAATATCGAATTTAGCTATTTATCATTCCTAATGGTTTTCCTAATTCGTGATTACGGTGATTGGGTCCGTTCGCTCTTTACTAAAAAAGATAATATCCTGTAAAACTTTGGCTGCGTTGTACAAAGTTCAGGAAAAAATGTTGATATTTCAACTATTTCAAGAACGATTCTATTAATAACTTTTAATCTAAGTAGTAATGTATTGTTCAAAATTCCAAATATATTAAATATATTTTTGTCATTCTTACTCGTTAGTATAAAAAATCTATTCCATTACTTGGCTATCTTAAAAATAACCGCATAATCCATATATATATATTATATAATTTTTGTTTCCAATTAATATTATTAAAGTTAGTTTTTAAATATTCTCGAAAATTTCATCTTTAGCATATTCTAAACCGTCATGTGTTTCTGGATCTTGTGTAATTCCATAAATTTAACTGAATAAAAATTTCTCTGTTTTTTAAGTGAATTGCTATCTAATAAAATAAACATTTTTAATTTATAGATAGAATAATTTGAAAATCAAATTTAAATATTAATTAAAATTTTTACTTCGATTAAGGCATTGTTGAAATTCACAAAATTATCACGTATTTTTATTTCTTTTCCATTATTGATTTTCAATATTCCATTTATCAATTCGTCTATCAATCCAGCATCACGAGTTATACCAAATCCACTTCTGCTCTTTTGTTTAACATCATTGAATCTGTCCTAAGGTATCCATTCTATTATTTCTAATTTGATTTTTAGTATTTAGTTGAGCACCTTGAATAAATTTATCTATATTGTCATTTCCACTTGCCAATCATTAAAATTATTTTCGATTTACATGGTTTACACCACGCTATCGGTGAATCTTTGATTACATTCTGGGCATATATACGATGCCATTTTTTCTTGCTTATAGAATGAAAGGTAAAAATTTATTATTATTTTTTTCTTTTGAAAAAAAGCGTTCATTACGTTTAAAAATTTCAAGTTGTTTTTAGCATGCAAAAAATCGCATTACTTAATGACATTTTATTATTTTATAATCTTTCTATTAAAGGCAATTTCTTCTGATTTCGGTAATGTCATACGAAATTCATTAAGAAATTATGTGGTAATATTTTACATTGTGCGAACTTATGAACTAAATTTGTTACAATTATGCTATTTTTTCCGAATGAATTAAGTATAATACGCCGCATTTATTTAATAATCACGCGAAAAAATAGACATTTATTTTTTTTTTCTGGGTGAATGGTTTGAGGCAATAACTGTCATTATTATTTATTATTATTATTATTATTATTAGTATTTTATCATTAATATTTATAATTATTTATTATTAATTTTTATTTATTATAAACCTATTTATTACCTACAAAAAATAAATAAAATATTAAAAAATACGAAAAACTTACCACAACTTCAAGTATCAGGTCCTTTACTTTCTTTCAAAGGAAATCATAATAAAAAGGACCATGATTATAAGGCGTTATAAGCTATCCATAAACGCGTTGACCCTTTCACATTTTAAAATTACCTATACCAACAATTAGATTATGAATGAGACATGAAAATTAGGATCGTATGATTTTGAATCTGATCGGTTTGACACCGGACTGGGACATCGTCAGCATGAATTGTTTGGTAAAGTGAAGAGTAATTGCGGAATTCATTTTATTTATTTTTTTGTGGAAATGAAGTTTGTTTTTGTGACTATGATTTTTTTTGTGAAGAAGGGGAAGAAAGATTATGTATTCATAAAAAATTTTTTTAAAATAATCAAATCTAATTAAATGATTAAATTATAATTAACAGTTAAGACTAACACAAATTGTATCGAATTTTTTAATTTATTTAATATTAGTTAATTAACTTTTTATTTATTTATTATTGATTTATAGCTAAATTCAGAGCTGTACATTTTAAATGTCCAAGAACTTTTTTGACTGTCCAATGTCCGCGTTCGCGCATCCCGTATCATTAACTAGCTTGTGGGCATATATCAAGCCTTTTTAAATACTGAACACATTAATTTATAGCTTAGGATAGATTTTTTAAACAAAATTTTGCTTTATTTAAGTTTAAAATGAAATTTTTGTTCAAACATTGTCTAGTAGTGTCCCTTGGCAATACTGGTTGAATCTGCTGACGAAATATAGATCGAAAATAAATTATTGTACTAGAATTTATTTATTGCTTGAAAAATTATTGCATTAGTATTTCGAAATAATTACTATAGAAATTCTCTTTGTAAACACACAAATTTTAAACCCAGTCATTATGAAAATATAGAAGAAAAACAACTATATAAGCACAACCTCTATATAAGCACATTTTTAGAAAAAAAAAGGCATTATGTGTCCAATGGTCTTTAGTTATAATTATTGAGAACAAAAAAAGGAGATTTACTTTCCATACGAAGTCCATTTATTTAATTACTAATTAAATGTGTTATTTAGTCATTGATTGAGTTTAACACTAAAATTGTGTAAACTTGTGATCAAAATGCATAACCTCAAAAACATGCCGAATTAATTAATATTGTTGTTATTATATTGTCTTCCGTGATTTTATTCGCTCCACCTCCTCAGAAATTATTAGAAATGATAATCATTATATTTATTGATAATTGTAATAATAATAATTATTCAATTGAAAGTTCAAATATATATATATATATTTAATTTTGATTTTTTAAACCCACCCAACCCATTGCATTCATTTTAAATTATTTTAATTAGTTTAATTGCTTAGATTATTTGATTTTAAAGATTTTTAATTATTTCGAATATTTTGATATTTCGATTACAATTAATTTGATTATTAGATTATTTGATTAACATGAAATTGATCATTATCAATAGTATCAGTATTTATATCTCCATGAAAAAAAAATTGAAATAAAAATTATGATAAATCAAATAATATATAATATATAAGTTTGAAGTGAATTGATGATCAGTTGTTTATTCTTGGTTAATTACTCAATTAAGTACTTTTCATTATTTTCATTTGAATGCGAATCTTCAAGAATTTATTATAAAAATTCTTGAAACAAAAAATACAAACTTTAGTAATATTGTCTAGAATTTTATTTCAAAATTACATTCAATACATTCTCAGCAATTTTTAAATTATTAAAGATTATGATATTAACTTTATATAATTTAAGTCCTAAGCAAGTAATAACAATATTTAATAATGATTTTAATGAAATTTAAGAATATTTTCATTTGGTTGTAGAGGAGATGGAATTTGAAACTAATTAATTATTATATAAATGGCCGTGAATATACCAGAATTACTTGAAACTATTAAAATTATAATGGCTCATGAAAGTCCATGGATATCTAATGTTGGTAGTTTAAGAATTTTTTGAAGGTTGGGAGGGGAAATAAAAAGATTATTGTAAAATATACACAACACTCGTGACTATTTATTATTGTTAAAATTAAAATCAAAATTAAAATTAAACTAATTTATCGTCAAAGTTAATTAAAAATAGTTGACTTAGGAATAATTTTGAACATTTGATGATTTTCGTTCTTAATAGCGTTATCTAATTCTTTATCAAAGTAAGGTGAAGATGAATTACATTATAAATGACCATTTGACCAAGTCATATGGATTAGCCAATCAAAAAAATAATTATTTTATTATAAAAAATATGTGTCATGCAGATCAGAGGTCACAATATTGAGGGCCCTTAATCTGTACACCCCATACTGATATATTTTCTAATCCTGCGCACCCTCCGAATTTCATTGGACCAGAATTTTACAGGTGATAAGAATTTTCTCACGTTCTATTTCATGTGACAAATTATAAGTGACGAATATTTGATGACAAATACGGTTTCCGCATTCTAAGTCCCTAGGATATTTAATAAAAGTTGATATTCGAAAGGTGTGACATACGGTGATAAATATACCTACCCTGATAAACCCTAATCCTAACCCTGCGGTACACGATAAGAGTCTTAATCCTATTCACACCCTTGAATATTAGTAAATCAAATGCCACAATGAAGTATAACCAATTAAATTTTGCATTTGATGATTCGTTTTCATTACATATAACTTATGACTGTTGGTCATATGAACATATGAACAGACCTGGTCATTTACCAACACTGCGACTGATTGTGCAATAAAAATTTCTAATTATTTCGGATCAATATACGTGTATAAGGTGTTGTGACAAGTATTAATAAAAAAAGTTGATAATAACTCTAAACATCTTCATAAAGTAAGAGAGGGCAGTGTACAAAAGACACCAATTGATGGTACAAGAGAAAGGAAAGTTAGACGAGGAGAAATAGAAGAAGTAGAAATTTTTACAAAAAGTTCAATAATAGAAACATTCTCACTATCAAGTTTTGAAAATGATGGCGAAAGGTAATGTGAGAAAGTAGAAATTTGATCTATTATAATCATAAGTTTTAGAATTTTTTCTTCGTTTCACTTTTCTATTATAAATGTGTAAACTTTTATTAAATAATTATAAATATTTAAAATCAGTAGATTGAATAGAGATAGTAACGGTAATAGTAAGAGATCTTAAATGTTTTAAAACTAAATCATTTAATTTAATAGTCCCATTACGAACAAGGATACTTTTAGTAGTCTAAATTAAGTGTAATAAATATTAAATTATTATAAATTATAATTATTAAACTAAAAATTAATTAATTAATAAAAGTTTAATAAATAAATAATTACCAATTTTCCATGAATAATAATATTATCATTTAACTTCATTAAAGAATTTGCAGTTTGTTTTGCCAAATTTAATTAAATAAATTTTATTTTCAAATATTGACGAAAAGAACCATTATTTGCATGAGTCTTGATATTCTCTGTAATAAATAAATTATAAAGTACTGTAAAAAAGTTAATCATTTTTACCTTGTTTAATAATGCCATAAAACTTAAGAATACTGTCATTAGTTTCCAATTTTCAATGTCTTTTAACCTAAATAAATAAGCAAACAAAAAAAAAAAAAAAATACTAAAAATTACAAATAACATATTTGTATATTTAACAATAAACTCAATTCATTTATAAAATTATTCAAAGTAAAATTGTTATTTCAAAAAATACATTTAAGAATCACTACTTCACTACGCTGAGAATCAATTTTTTAGTATGAGCTTTACAAACATTTTTACAATTTTTATTAATTAATTTCACATTTTCAAATTTCGAATAATGATAAAATTATCTTTAGAACTATTATTAAGTACGTAGTATCATTATTATTTTATATTTGTTTTTATTTTTTTTTTCCTGAGACATTTGAAATATATTTTAAAATAAATAAGAATGAATATACGCCAAATTAAACTGCCTTTGAGCAACTAATTAACACTGTTCAAAAAATATTAAATAATTTATTTCATGATCCAATTTTACATATTTGCGTAATATTTACACAACCCAGGATAGTACACATATGTATATATGATTCGGTCGGAAATTCATTAAGGAAAATGGAAATTAAAATTTTATTTTGTGAAATACAAAGTCACGATTCATTAAGGTAATAAAATATCATAAATAAGAAGCGTTTTTAAGGCTCAGGAGAACTTTGTTATCTTTGAATTTTTATTTTACCATCCAAATATTTACATTATATTTAGTTAGATTTAAAGATTCAAATTCAGCAATTTTATTTCTAAAAAATCAAGTTCCATTATATGGATTGTTGTTTCATTTATTGAATTATATTTCATCTAGAAGTACCGAAATTTCAATTGAAAATTAAATTGAAAATTTAATTAATAAAGAAAAATGTCAGTTGTATAAGCTATTTATATCGTTTCTTGTCATTTTTTTTATTTAGTATGAGAATTCATTCATATAAATAAATTCGTAAATTTATTTTATTACAAGTATCATTAAAAAGTTAAAAAAAATATTCTTGTTTACATTACAGTGACGACAATTAAGGTACCTTACATTGGCTTATGGTTATTAAATCAATAATGCATTTTTGTTTTGTGCATGCAAGAGTTAATTATTCTCAGTATTTATTTTTAATATTAAAATTTAGATAGTGAAATTTGAATTATGATCAAAAAAAAATAGGTTGATACAATAAATATTAATACAATTTGAAATCTGTATTCATTAAAATTTATTTATATCTAATATATTCTTTATTCCAAAAATAAAAATTCCAATAATTAATCTAAATTAAATAATAGTAATTTTCTAAACAAGTTCATATTTTCATTTAGAGGAGATTTAAGGAAAGAGCTAAATTAATTAGAATTAATATTGTTTCACATCAAAAGGATTGATTAAGTTGAGTATTTCGTTTATTTTAATTAAATATTAAATATTTTATAAATTATTTTAAATTTCATTAATTTCATTAAGAATTACCTTTACTTTTACTTTCTTAGACACGAAAATATTAATTTCAATAAGGATCTATATTCATGACCAATTATTTGATTATAGTAATTTCCATTCTCAAAAAATGATTTATAGGTCTTTCCTTCTTAAATGAATATTTGGCATATCAATTACGATTTTACTTGCATTTTGTGTTTTAGAACAGTATACAATAATTATAATCTTGTTATTTAATTTAAAATTTACTTAAAAAAAAGTCATTTGAATGAAATCAAAAAAAAAAAAATTTATAAAAGGTGTCCATTTAATTTATTATTTTTACCCTTCCTTAATCACTGTGATAAACAAATTTTAGGGATAATGCATCCATTAAAATTTTTTAATGATTGTTATTTTTTTTTTTTTATTATTTATCGCACAATTAATTATTACTCAAATTTACTAGCAAAGATTTTAATTCCTAAATAAGGGCCTCTCATTGTAACTATAATCATTTAAAGGATCAAGCCAACGAAAACATTCTAATTCTTGTTTATCATTATAATATCCAATTAATCGGAAAGAAATTCGAAGTTTAACGTTTTATCTTTTTTCAATTAAACAAAATATCATGCATGAAAATATAAATAAATTTTTATACCAAGATTGCTTTTGATGTTATTTTTTTATATTTTTTTTTTTCGCAATTCACTTTGATTTACTTTAAATATTTATAGCACGAAACCAAATGTAAGTGATTGCTTGACAACGTAGCATGAAAATAAAAATTTATTTATTTTTATTTTTATTTCTTTTTGTAATATGTATTTATTTTTTTTTAGCCGATGTAGCTTCAAGTTCTATCTTTAAATCGAAATAAAAATTTATTTTTAATTACGCCGATGAAACTATTTATTTTATTAAAAATCAATCGCATTTGTGACAATTTATGAAAGATGATCATTAAGGAACAAATTGATTATACTCGCAAAAGGTTCGGACTGTAGTACGACTTGGAATTTCAAAATGAAAATAAAAATAATTATTTTATTAAAATTTCTATGGCGTTGATATCAGTCATTTCTTACGAAGATCATTTCCTTTTTTCCAAAAAGGAGTGATTTTCCTTAAAAATATTATGCTTGATAATAGCAAATTGTCTATTTCCATTGTTTTCCACGTTCAATTTTTTTTTTTTTTTTCAAAATTTACAAAAAAAATAATGTCTTTGAATTTTTTTGACAAGTTATCTCAAGATTTTATTGAACTTCTTAATGACAAAGATGATTATAATGTAATCATTGAAGTTAAGAATAAAGAAAAATCATTTACAGCACATTCCAACGTATTGAAATTCCGATCGTCTTATTTTCGAAGAGAATTAGAAAATATTCAACCAAATGAAAATAATGTTAAAATAATTATCAAGTCAAAAATTTCTGCTCAAATTTTAAATGTCATTCTTCAGTAAGTTGTCATATAAATAATATAAATAATATAAACACTATTGCCTGTATTGAAATTTTATTTTTATTTATTATTATTTTTTTCAGATACATCTATGGAGGAATTCTTGATTTAGAAAATTGTGAAACCAGATTTATTTATGATTTAATGTTAGTTGCTGACGAATTTGAACTCGAGGAATTAACCAAAAAATTAGAAACTCATCTTTTCGAAACTAAAGGCTCCTGGTTGAGAAAACATTTTTCTTTTATTTATCATTCTATTTTTAGTCAAAAAAATTTCAAAAAATTAGAAAACTTCTGTAATGATGTTATTATAAAACATCCAAACCTTATTTTTGATGCTGAGAATTTTACTTCTATCGAAGAATCTGCACTGGTCTCTCTTCTCGAGCGAAATGATTTACAAATACAAGAGATTAAAATTTGGGATTATGTCATCAAGTGGGGAATCGCTAAAACTTCTACTCTTCCCACAAAACTTGATGATTGGACCACGGAAAATTTCCTTACTCTAAAAACTACTCTACAACAATGTCTACCTCATATTCGCTATTTTCATTTTTCAAGTATTGAAATTGCTGATAAAATTAAACCTTACAAAGAAATTATTGATAAACAACTTTGGGAAGATATAAGTCAACATCTATTAATTCCTGATCACCCATTAAAATCAACTATTTTGCCACCGAGATCAGTTTTGACCACTTTTTCAACTATAATTTCTGAGGAACATGCAGCAGAAATTTCTACATGGATTGACCGTAGGGAAATTGCATATACTTTAACAAATATTCCATATAAATTTGAATTAATCTTACGTGGAACTCAAAGTGGATTTGCACCACAAACATTTTGGAATATCTGCCATGGTCACGCTTGTACAGTTGTTTTAGTAAAAGTTGCAGGAACAGATGAAATTGTAGGAGGTTATAATCCATTAGTATGGGATGAAAATAATCTTTTTGCGGAAACAAAAGATAGTTTTATTTTCTCATTAAAAAATGGTAATATTGAAAATTCAATTCTCAGCAGAGTAAAAAATTCAAAGTATGCGATTATTAATATGCCCAAAAAGGATCAAAAGGAATGGGGTCCATGCTTTGGTTTCGATTTTGGGTTGTTTAGTCCTGAATCTAATTTCACTTTAGGTAATTGTTGTTTCTGTAGAAGTGATGATAACATTAAGTATGAAAAACCTATAAGATCATCATCAGCGGAATACTTTTCAATATTTAATTATGAAGTATTTAAGATTGTTAGAAAAACTATTTAAAACTCTACGCTTTAAAAATAACATTTTATGTTATTCTTTATTCTCATTTTATATGTGTCATATTTTATAGTAATTTTAACTTTGCTTTATACTTATCAATTTATCTTTAATTAAATATTGATTTGTTTATATCTACTCAAATTTAAATTTCATCAGTTTTATGAAAAGAATTGAAAAAATTGAAATTATTAGTTCTTAGAAAAAATACTTTGAAATTCGATTTTCAAATCTTAAACTTTCGGAACTGCTATTATTATTAGTAATTAGAAAATTATTCAAGAAATTAAAATTTTATTACATTTCAAATATTCATTTTATTCATTCATTTATTTTTTAACTCGTGAAAATTTTAGTAGCGATAGGCAATGGTATGGTGATTTCAATTGGAAAGTAATATATCAAATTGAAAACGTTATATCACACCAGTGTGTTGAACACCATAACCTATACCGCAGGGGTTAGGATATTGTATGTATCACCGTGTGTCACACCCTTCGAATATCAATTTTTATTAGATATCCTAGGGACTTAAAATTTTTTACATGCGAAAGCATATTTATCACCGAATATTTATCACACTTGAAATAATTTCAATCACCTGGACACCATGTGTCTATAATCAAATTATATGTTTTATTTTTATTGGTTGATAATGATACATTATTTATTTTATTTATTCGTTTAAATAAAATATAATTTTTTTATTGTTTTTATTATTATTACGATAGTAATTTATGAATCTTTAGTCATCATCATCATTATTATACTTTATATTGTATATTTAAATTTTTTACAAGAATCGTAGTTTATATTTTTTTATGAAATTTTGTCTTTTAATAAAAGAACAAATGCATAATTAAAAAAAAATGAATAATGAATTACGACCTCAAAAATAATAGATTTGATGATAGTCTTAGCTGATTATCTTTTTCAAAAAAAAAAAAAATTTCTTGGGATTAAAAACTTTATCCTGTCACATTGAAATTATAGTATTAAAAAAAGTGTAAGATATATTATTTTTAATATATATAAAAAAACACATGTATTATAACGTTTTAATGTCACTATTATTTACTAGGTTATATGAACTCTAATAATTATAGAAATGTTATTTAATATTGAATTATTATAGTGATTTTAATTTTAATAATTAAAGGACAGTAATTATATTATCTTATAGTTCTTTAATGAAAATTTCATTTGGAGTTAATTATATTTCATTTATTATTTGCCTATTTATATATATAAAGAAATCTATATTTCAAATTAAGCTAATTTATAATTTACAAAATAAAACTAATTCAGTAAAAATATATAAAGTTAAAAATTAGAAATATCCAAATTAATTATTCCTGAATCTCCTAAATAACATAGAAATGTATTAATATTATTTATTTATTATAAACAAAATATAACAATTCCTACCAGGACATAAATCAGACATAGATTTAGTTAATTATTCAATTCCCTTTCAAAATTTTTCTTCATTCTTGAGTTTTAATTAAGAAGTCGACTGATATAAATTGCATGTGTATGTGTTCGATAGTTAAGAGGAGAATTATTCGCTGAGCTGATTCTTGATTTGCTAAAAATTCTTCAACTTTTTTAATTTGAATTCCGATTTCTAAATCTTTATTTTCTTTTTTTCTCACCATATAAATAATTTAACATTAATCATTAATATTTTTTGGAAATTTTTTGTACATGTCAAGTTATAATAATATTTAACATTATAAAACGTGCATTATAACGTACTACATATTGAAATAGTCGAATTTGTAGCAATAACACTCGTTATACACTTAATTTAATGAAAATTTATTATCGATAACTCCATTAATTCCATCATTATTGTTATATCAACAGTCATTGTCATCGTTCATTCTATCACCCGTCACAATTGTCATTGTCATCCTTTCATTATTATCACTGTTAAGATCGCAAACATGATTTCAAAGGAGGAAGAAGTAAGTATATCTTTTATTATTATTATTTTTTTTAAAAAAAAATAAATTAAATAAAAATATTTACTAACAAGAATATACGTCTGTCTCGTCTCAAATCCCAAACCTGCAAATAAGAAATGAGCATAATTTTTTTTATTTATATTTTTTTGGAATATATATATATATATATAATAAAAAACGCTTACTGAATCTGAATATATTAACATTATCGTTATTATTCTATCATTATCCTCAGATACCTTTATTATTTTCATCGATGTCACCAATATATTCATTGCTTCCATTTTCATTAATATTTTTATCAATTTTGGCATCATTTATAATATATTTGACATTTTATTGTCAACATCTTTAGGATTATTTAATCAAAAAGATTTTTTTCAAGATCTAATTTTTATTTTAAAATTTGTTAATTTCTGATTCGCAGGAATATAAATTTAATTCCATAGAGAACTAAAAAATAATAAAAAAACAATACCTACGTTTTATTCTGAACTCATAAACTCAATTTCAAGGATAATCCAATTCCAAGAAGTGTAAGATTTTTTTTTCTAAAAAGCACAAGTTTATCTGTTGCAAACTCTAGGAGAATTTTTTTCACAATAGAGATAATTTACATGCAATATGTATAAATTTCATTTAATACTGAATATAATCGTTATTAATCATAAAATTGCAGTTTATAATTTTAACAATCAATGGGAAAGGTCTTAACAATATATTTTCATGCTTTAATAAAAAACCACTATAAATTAGTAACAAACATAATATAACATAAATATTTGTTCTTTGTCAAGTTGGTAGATTTCTATTGTTGTACATGATTATCGTCTTTTCTCAGTATCTGCAGTAACTTTTTGTACTACAAACCACCGAAACAAATAATTTGTCCTGAGCGTAACATAGGATATTTAATGGACGAGTAAAGTGATACGAAATTCCGTTTTTAATGCTTTAAAAGTTCTAATCTTGATGCATCATTTATTTGATTCGCAAATATAAAATATCAAAAATGTAACTTGGGTTAGGTGTCTATCCAATTTTTTGGCAACGATTGTACAAATGAAACGAGATCACACAAATGAAAATAGAAATAATTTATGCTCCGGACTATACTAATTAAATAATGATCACAAGAATTATCCAATTTTTTTTTTATCTATCTCTTTTCAGAAAATTGGTAATTATTTCTTTTATAGAAATAAATTACAAGTGAATTATTTTTAATTAGAACTAGCTTTCTCCCGTGGCTTCGCCAAGGGATTTTTTTTTTGTTATTTATTTTTTCTCCTTTTTTTTTTACTATTTTTATTATTGTCTTAATCTTATTTACATATGAATCTGTCTGTTCGTTTTTATGTTTCTGATTAGTTGCTATTTAATTTTGTGTTAGAGGTGTCTGTTTTTAATTTTGTGTTGTGTTTTACGTTCTGTAATTAGTGTAGATTTTGTTAATTTTGTTGTGAGATCAATTTAATGATGAAAATTTCATGTGGGAAGGTGTTAGTGTATATATTTCAAAGTTTTGGATTGGATGTATAATGGAACCGCTAAAAAAAAATTCGTGAGTATTTGTAATTAAAGAAAAATTCATTCAATCCTTTTGTAAGCCAGCTTGGCGAAAACAAGTAGTCAATTACTTTCATGACTACTGAACAGTTTTAATTAGTCGCTCATTTGCAGTTACTTGACCAATGTACTAGAATTATGTCACAAAATTCTGGAAGTGTAAAAAATTCGTGAATATTTGCGATTAAAGAAAAATTCATATTTCAATCCATTTGTCAGCCTAGCGAAAAAAATATTCAATTACGTTCATACCTTCTGAACAGTTTTAATTAGTCACTAAAAGGTAGTTTACTTTGACCAATGTATTAAAATCATGTCTTAAATTTTTGGACGTAAAATGAAACAGTAAAAAATTCATGCGTATTTGTAATCTTTCAATCCGTTTGTAAGCCAGCTTAGCAAAACAAATATCCAATTACTTTCATACCTTCTGGACAGTTTTAATTAGTTGCTCAAAGGCAGTTTACTTTATAACGTAATTTTAACAACTTTTATCAAAGTTCTGAAGGTATAAAAGTATCTAAGTATTATTCTTGAAAAAACATCAATAGTTTTTTGTATAGTGAAAAACAATTGAAAACAATTTACTTGGATAAGAAACAAATAAGCAAACCTCATTTTAATAATAATAAAATAATTAAATTAGGCAATCCTTATTATTAATAATTCATTAAAAATCTATTATCAAAAATTTATTAAAAATGATCGTCACATCGTGACAAGAAATTTGAATATTTTATTTGTAACTGAAGCAGGATCATGATCACCTCCTTCTTCTTTGCTAAGCCGTCATTTCATTTTGTGATTTTCCAATTAGTTCCAAGTCGCTTTATAAAGTTTAAGGTTACGAGAAGCACTTCGTGATACGATTAGATCAATTTATCAATTTGTTCCCCCATTGATTGTGTAACTTGAAATCGTTAAAAAATCACGAATCCCATTGAGACCAGATACAACCAATCAAAAACGTTAATGCGTACGAACTTAGATTTAAATAATATAGATTCTGAGAATATTCTTATTCAGAATGGGGCTATCATGAATTAAATGTGCATTATAATAAGCCAAAAATAAAGCGATATCATATTTTCTGAAATTATACTAAAATCTCTGATAATCAAACTTTTTCTTAAAAATATAAATTATTAAAAATGAATTATTTCAGTGCAAAATACTCAGATATCTATACAGTTATTTTAGAATGCAGATTATTGGAAACCACATAATTTTTCATAAATTTTCCTTGGAAGTTATACTAATACAATAAATATGTAATAATATTATTGCCTATTATCATCAAATTTTGGCAAATACTTTGGGAATATTAAAGGTATGAATAAAGTACTATCATTATGTAACTTACAGAATTAAGATGACAATATTAACACAAAGACCATCAGTTGCGATTTCATTATTAGAGAAATCTTTCCTTTCGAAATGATAGTAGTGATTATGTGGTTATACTATCATTACTAATACGTACTACTATTAATATTTTGATGTCTAACAAGTTATTGTGGAATTTTTATATTTTTATTTTTCAAAAAAATTTTATTCTTAATATTATAAATTTGCAAATCTTATTACATATTGATCAAAGTTAAAAATAAAAAGGTGTGATCCTTAAGCAATAATTAAAAATAATTCAAAAATAAAAGTCAATAATCCAATATTACATATTGATCAAAGTTAAAAATAAATGATGTGATCCTTAAGCAATAATTAAAAATAATTCAAAAATAAAAGTCAATAATCCAATAACGTATAAAGTTCTTGGCATGAATTGAGGGGAAGATGCAGAGGAATTAGTGGGACTAGTAGATTTATCTGCAGTAGGTGGAGCAGATGTTGATGCTAAAATGATAAGAATTAATTAGTTATTGCTGAAAATTATAATAATAATAATAACAATTAAAATAATTATTTTGCAATAATAAAAAATAAAAAATAAACTTACAAGGATCAGTTGTTGGCTCAGTTTCAGTAGTCGAAGAATTGGTACTTCCTGGAATTGAACTCAAGGGTGATGTACCTGGAATTGTTGGAATGGTAGGCGGTGTAGTTTCAGTAGGATTGATAGATGGTGTAGTTCCGGGAAGAGTGGGAGTGCTGGGTGTAGTTAAAGATACAGAAGGTGTATCTTGGGGATCTGGTGCTGAAATTAAACATTTAAATTTAATCAATTTAATTAATTTGATTAATTTTATAATTTAATCAATTTAAGAGAAGAGAAATTAAATAAAAGTAAAAGAAAATAATGCATACATCCATTAACAATTAGGGTCAATAAACTTGCAATGAAAACGGTAAGAATTAACACGTAAGAAATTTTTGAAGACATTTTTTTGTTGTTGATTTTTTTTTTCGATAACGCTTAAATAACTTAGATGGATATTTTGATAATTTTATAGGCGAATTGATAATATTATTATAATTATATTAAATAAAAATAATAATTACTTGTTTTTATGAAAAAAAAAAAAAATTTTTTTTTTTTAAAAAAAATCAAGTTAATTTAAAAAAAGAAAAGAGGGGATTCCTATTTATTTATAATTTCTCGAATTATTTAAAAAAGAAAATTGCTAAAGCTCACTGGTGAGCTTTAGAAATACACTCATAAATATCGCTAATACTAAAAAAGATGTTAATTACCTCCCACGTAAATGTGTGACAAACGCCAAGAGACAATTCCAAGCGAGTGATAAATGCCAAGTGATGTTATTTATAAATATCCATATTCAAATTTAAAATTTTATATTTAGAATTTATATTTAGAATAAAAAACTATAAAAAAATGCGAATTACTTTTGACAGAGATTGGGACCCTTGTGTAATGGTCAAATTATTTACGTGTTATAGTTTAGTAAAGCGACGGGTCAGATAATAATTCTATCTAAAATGGATTTGGTATTTTACTGATACAGTCAAATGCAATCGCCTTTAAAAGAAAGTATTAAAAGGATATATATATATAAAGCCTAACAATGGTGATAACATAGACATATTATGATTTACTGATAGTATGCATATTTATTATTCTTCACACAACTATTATCTGTTATTATTAAACTGAAAATATCTCATAAATTGATCTATCAAGTAATGATTTTGTGTTCTTGTTTTTGAATTATTTTTATTTTTGCCAAATCGCCAAGCAATATGGCAAAATTTTTTAAAAATTTACTCGTTTTAGAATGATAAAAATCATTAAGGAATTCGTGTGCGAATACAATATACAAAACCTAAGAAAACTAATTTTAGATTTCTTCGCCAGTTAATGACGTGACGTTTCAGAGTACTATTAACATTTAATTATAAATTAAAAAATATATATATTTTATTTTCTTCCTCGATACATTTAATTTACCAAAAATGCATCTTTATCAATATATCATTATTTTTATTATTTTTATTAATTTTTTTATCTAATTCTAAAATTATAATTGCCAAGCAATTAAATTTATCCATTTTTGGAATAACAAAGAAGTAAACTAAGTGCCAAGTAATGTGATAAAGAATTTTAAAATTTACCCATTTTTGGAAGGGAAATCACGCGCATATACAAAAAACGCAAAAAAAAAATTTTTGGAAAATTTATCATTAGGCAATGACGTGACGGTTGAGAATACTTTTAACATTTTATTATAAATCAAAATATATGTATTAATCTCTTCCCCGAGACATTTATTTTATCATAAATGATTATATAATTTAATTATTAATTATTAGAGCAATCGATGAATAAAAAGGCAATAACGACTTAAGTAAAAAAAAATTAATTTTTCTCAAAAAAAAAAATTAGCGTAATGCATTTCGAAAATGATGATCGGCATAAATAAACGTATTAGTGAGATCCATTGATTAAAAAAAAAAAATTGTTCATCCGTTGAGATTTCCTATTGAAATCTTTGGGAAAATATCATTATTACGTAATTCCATTCTAATATGTCATTATCTGAGTGTATAGTATCATGGGTATTAGTACCTGAGATATGTATAAGTTTTTTTAAACCATTCAATCGCCGATGCCCTCAGAATTCCCGCTGACATTACTAATAAAAAAAAAATTCTTTTTACCTTATTGGATGATTCCACCTTTACGGTGAGAATTTCTAGATTATTTTGAAGGACAGATTTCACCTAATATAAAATTACAGACATTAAATATTTAAATAATGATTTATATTTATGTATGTGCAGCTGCTGAAATCGCACAAATCGAATTTAATCTTTATGTTTTTGAAATTCTATAAATTTAACATTATATTGTCTTCATTAATGAATTAAAATTATAAATAGAAAAATTTTTAATTCTTTTCTTAGATTATCATCATATGTGATTATGGTACTGTGGTAAAGTAATTTCGTAAGCATGCAGATTATCCCGGGGGATGATAAATGGTAACACTAAGATGATTGTACGAGGATAATAACTTGTGTTGTCATCCAAAAGATAACGTACAAGGATGAAGGATGAAGTACAAAGGATGACGGGTAAAAATTGAATGAAGGTGAAAAAGTACAAAAGAAGTGGTCGTTGGAGATAGAAAACAGTAGTCTTAGTAGTTTCTTAGACTTCAGTTAATTAATAATTACGGATAGTTTTGAACATTAATATTATTATATAGAAAGGTAAACTTCCTTTAAGGATGGTAAAATAGACACGTAACCCATAATATTTCTGTTGTTAAATGACACTATACTTTTAAATTTGTACTTTAATAAACTTATCTTTTGTGTTGCAATATTGTGAAATATTGTTAAATATTCTTTGATACTGTGTTAACACTTTTACTCCTCCTTACTCACCGAGTCTTCAGATTAAAAATAAATAATTAAAAAGAATTATTATCTGTTTTGAGATAGGCAAGTTTAGAGTGACGGCTTGCTTGACCTACTGGCAGATAGAGTGTATTAAAAAATTAGTTTTTTGAGACAAACTCTGAGACTGATAGGTGAAAGTGTTCGAAATACTCTGCACATTTGTGACAGTAATGTGGTCATAAATTATATAATAATTATAAATTAAATTGTAAAATAAATCATTTTTCTTTTTGCATTTTTTTTTTGAAAAAATATAAATAAATTTAATAAATAAAAATAATCAATACCAATATATAAATAAATTAAAAATAAAATAATCAATAAAAAAATAATTTATACAAGTATTAATAATAATAATAAAAAAAATCAAAATCACTTTAAACTTGAAACTGAGAGCCTAAATTCGAACAAAAAGCAATCCTATCAGCCAAAATAATATATAATGATGTAAATACAAAATAAATAAATTTAATTATATCACATTATTTATTGGAATTATCTCTTTTAAGGCACAGTTGTTCCATTTATATAATTGCATCATAAAATAAATTAATAATTAAGTTTCATAAATAAATATAATTTATAATAAAAACAATTCTACCTTCAGTAATTTCAAAATCAATTTGTTTAGTTTCATAAGCTATATATTTAAACATATACATAAGTAATTTTAATATGGATTATAATAGAGATCTTATTAGGAATATAGAATGGGTTAACTTACCATGTTGCTCTATAAAAATGCGATGAAAAAAAAATAAAAAAAAATAATCAATAAAAATATAAAAATAAAATCAATAAAAAAATGATAAAATTTGTAAAGACCCTGTTGTTCCATTTATATAATTGCATCATAAAATAAATTAATAATTCAGTTCATAAATAAATATAAATTATAATAAAAAATAATTTTACCTTCAGTAATCTCAAAATCAATTTGCTTAGTTTCATAAGCTATATATTTAAATATATAAGTAATTTTCATATGGATTAAGATAGAAATCTCATTAGGCATATAGAATGGGTTAACTTACCATGCTGTTCTTCTATAAAGATGCGATGAAAAAAATAAAAGATAAAAAAAAAATAATTAATAAAAATATAAAAATAAAATCAATAAAAAAAATGATAAAATTTGTAAATAATTACCGTCGGTGGCATTCTTTGGTTGAATGGAAAAATTGAATGTATGTACATTACTGGTTTGAGTTTTATAAATTTTGATTCCTTTGCTTTCATTGGATTTATTATTTTTAATCACTTTCTTATCTTCATATAATGACTTTAAAAATGACTTCATTTTTACATTAAGTGTAATTATATCAGGTCTATTATCAGGATTAGCATCCCAACATTTTTTCATCAATGTTGCATATTCTAGTGGAATATCTTCATAGATCTTTGGTCGATATCCTGAAACTATAGCTAAAGCTAAATGTGAATTATTTTATTATTCACGGTCACCATAAGGAGTTTCACCAGTTATTACCTCCCACATTAAAATACCAATTCTAAATATATCTGATTTTGTTGTATAAATTTTTCCGCAATAAAGTTCGGGTGCAATATATGGGAGATTCCCATATATACTATCTAACGGTTTGTCAACTGACACACTAACCCTAAATCACTAATTTTCCATCGCAAAGAATGTGCATGATATAAAATATTTCCTGAGTGCAAATCTCTATGCACTATATTTTTATGATGAATTTTTTTTAAACTACATGTTATCTCATAAATAATTAAACATTTTTCTAATAATGTAAGTGCTTGATAATTATCTTTTAAAAAACGTCTTAAATCATTATAATAATACTGTAAAACTAATATATAATCATGTGTGATTGGATCTTTAGTCAACCCAAAACACTCAACAAGTCGATGAAAAGTATTATCAAGTGCTAAACTTAATGTCGTCTAATAATTGTATGTAAATATATTGTATGAAAATTTAATCAATATTTCTGAAAATTAAACAAAATTAACAAATATAAGATTGTAATTAAACTTACTTCTTGGAACCAATATATGTTATCGTTATTTGAATTATTTAGTTTTTTAAGAATAATTTTTCGTCTTCCCAATCTTTCTAATATTTGTTTTTCGGCATTCCATCTGTCAAAAGATCCATTTTTCCAAATTGCTGTATAAATGGTAGCGCATCCTCCTTGCGTCAGATGCTCTATATTCTCAAATTGATCATAATTAATCCATTCAACGATACATCGGGGTGAAACAGTTTTTTGTTGGCATTCTTGAATTAATTTGTCAATTTCACCATTTCAAGATGTCCAATTTCCAAAATTAATTTCTAAATATTTACGAATACAAAATTCACAATATTGGGTTGCTTGATGCCAATTCTGACAATTGCTGCATTTTTCTCCTACAGAATTTTTACCAATTTTATATTTATCATATGCTTCCCGTATTTCATCAAGTAAAAATTCCTTTTCATTTTCTGAGAGATATGAACCATTTATAATCAAATTCTTTCGATAGTCTTCACGTTGAGTATATGTTTTATGAATTTTGTTGTCTAAAGTCAAGTGTGATTTATCTCAAACTCTTTTTAATTTATCATTCCAATCGATTTTTTGAGTATCCATTTACTATTTCAATAAAATTTTAATATGATTGAAATGAAGAAATATATAATTAATTAATAAATAATTTATTTTTTTGTTAATTTAATTGCAAAAAAAAAAAAAAAAAAAAAATATTGTAATAAAATTACTGTGGTTTATTTTGATTATGTATATTTAATTTACGCAGAAGTTAATAAAGGCAAATAATGTACTAACCGTTATTGTATAAAATTATTTTATATGATTCAAAAATCTGTGATAATACTGTAATTATGATATTTCAATCGCGGGTAGATAATAAAATGTTACAGTAACAACGCAAACCTTTTTATGAAATTTTAGAATTCTAATAAAATAAAATTTTTATCAGCCTCTTCAATTGTTTCCTTTTTTGGGCAATATTTCAGTTGACTACAAAAAACAAAGTGAGATTTTTGTTTATAAATCATTGCAAGAATAACCTATTTAAAGTAAAATTTATATTTAAACCGAGAGCAATTTTAGGTATTCATTATTTATAGAACAGAGAATTTTGGCGATTAGAAAACAAATATAGAAATATTTTATTATTATTTGTTATTGTTATATTAGTTTCAAAGTGAAGCAATTTTTTTAATATTTAAAATAAGAAATATTATTATGTATTAGCGTAACAATTCGTTTTTATGTTTGAAATTCATCAAAAAGCTAAAAAAAATTACTAGAAATGATAGTTCAAACACTTATTTATTAATTAAAAAAATGTAAAACGATCCATAATTAGACAATGGAATTCTATATATCCGCTAATTTTTTTATCAGTGAATTTTGACTATTTTGCCCCATAATAATAATTTTGACCAGATCACGAATTAATCGTAAATCGGAATCCGCCTTACTGTACGTTATAGTTGTTTGACTAAACCTCTGGGTTTAGATAGGCCGTTGAAAGTCGAAACTGTCGAAACTTCAATAAAACCATATAAAAATCTGTCGAAACTTAAACTGTCGAAACTATATTAATCACTTATTAAAAACTTGTCGATACTAGAGGTTTCAAATTCAAAATGGGTTTCTTCAGCAACTATAATGTACGTGTACGTTTTTGATTTGAAAGTTAATAAAAAGACCCCAAAAATTACTAGTTAATGCTTTTTAATTTTAAAAATTTTATATGGTCTCCAAAAATTAAATAAATAAGTTTTATTTAATCATCGAATTATATCTTATAAAAAAGAAAAAAAGGAATTAGTCGTCACTTTTTCATAACAAGGTAAAAAAAAAATATCTTAAGAATGGACATTTATATGTAATATTTATAATATACGATAAAAAAAAGGATAATAAAAATTTAATTAATTTTATAAATCCGATTAGAGATGCTATTATTTTAGGTAATGCATGTTAATTTCAGTTCAATTGTTATTACTTATTTTATTTACCTATTTATTAGCCCGAACATCAGGTAGTAATACAATCTGGATTCATTTAATATATCTATCTTTTAAATAGGGTTATTTTGGCTACGTATAATTAAAAATTTTAAAATATATTTTTTTGATTCAGTGAAATGATTGTATTTTTTAATAAAATAATTTATAAAAATATAGAAATGGTTTTATCTGATAGAAAAAAAAAATTTTTTTTAATTTTTTTTAATATTTTTATTAATGTATCATATTTAAAAATTTAATAAAAAATTATGATATTAATTCCAATTTAATTGATTTATAGAAATTATATTATATATTGACTATTATATATCACCTGATATTTAATTTGCTATTGCTATGGTGTCAACTCATCCAAAGACCTAAGAGTCCGAAATTTTCTGGTTAATAGAACATATGAAACTCGCCGAATACAGATTTTTTTTAAAAAATCTTTTATAAATTTATTATTCACTTAATACATGATGAGGAATTCTTCTATAATTTTACTGCATATTCAATTAATACTCATTTGATATAAATGCATATAATGCCAAGCTTTTTTTGTATATTTTCGTATTGTATTGTAATTGAATCAACTATATTTGAAGCTTCGGGTACAATTTTTTGTAAATTTTTCCACGAATAATTACAATTTTCGCGAGTTCAGTGTTTAACAAGCCCCCAATTACATTCAATATAATTTATTTCACAATGAAACTAGGGTTAAAAGATGCAAAGATGTTCTGCTTCATGTATTATTTCTTCTAACGCCGATTTTGTCATTACCCACTTGAATATTACAACCTACAATAATTAATGAAGTTAACCAATAAAAATTTAATTTTATGTGACAAAATCGAATGGTGCCAAATCACCCAACATTCGTCACCTACATGAAATTTTACGTGAACCATTTTGATCACCAGTCACAATATAACCAATCAAATTCGAAAATCATGGGTGTCTAGAATAAAATCGTAGACCTGGGTTTAGGTTAAGGATGCTCGTCTATTATTAAATCATATGTTTCATTGTTATCAGTTGGTAATCACACTGGTGTGATTTAGCAATTTAATTTTATTATCATGGATAAGATCAGCTATTTATAATTTTCTATTACAAGCAACAGTTCAATAATTTGAGATAAAAATGATAAATTATTAAATTAATTATTTACATATTATTATTTTTATTTATTAAATTGAATATGACATAATAATTGGTATCTTTTATATAAAGTAAATTTTAAATTGTATGAATATTTTATTTTTAAAAGACATACAAATTTTTATTTTCTTTAATATAGTAATTATAAATACATATTTTTAAAATCTTTTTTTATTGTTTTTTTTATTCTTTTTTTTCAACAGATCCATGCTCTGAATATTAATTAGACGTAATAAATTATATAAACAATAAATCTGTCATTACTATCTATTTTATTACATATGTAAAACCTAAATTACATCAACATTAACATTAGAAATTGAGCTTAAATTATATATTTAAAGCAATTACTGGTTACTATTTCAATTTTTAAACTTGAATATTTTGGATCCATATTGCTTAAGATAAAAAATAAAATAAACAAAAATAAAGGAAAAAAGTTCAATAAATTATAAATTAAATATAACTGAAAACACCTATAGTAATAGAATAATTATAATTATAAAGTAGACATACATAGTGTAGATAATTGGGTGAAAAAAAAAAGATTATACAAGTATTTAAATTTATTAAGTATATTTAATATTTAAGTTATTTTTATATATAATTTAATAGAACAAAAATTAAAAAAAAGTTCCCATTATTTTTGTTAAATATAATAATTATTTTAAAATTTTATAAAACTCCCAATATTTTTTCCAGAAAAATAGTTAAAATGAAAATATTATATAAATAATTATCTTTATTATCTTTATAAGTTATTCATTTAAAAAATAATTTTGATACAAACTAAAAGTACAGTATTTAATGATAAATTCTATTCCTAGAGATCAATGAATTGAATTTTATTTGGATAATTTTATTAGAGATAAATTTTCAAATACACATAGCACATTAAATTTATTAGTTCAAAAAGAACTTTATGATATTGTTTTCAGTATGCAAATATAAATTTAAATTATCATTTTTAGTTTAAGAAAATTCAATGAAGGAAGTTCATTTAAAATATTTTTTTATATTTCTGAT
Organism: Diversispora eburnea; assembly: GCA_910592015.1. Taxonomy (NCBI): domain Eukaryota; kingdom Fungi; phylum Glomeromycota; class Glomeromycetes; order Diversisporales; family Diversisporaceae; genus Diversispora; species Diversispora eburnea. The sequence goes on along the minus strand of CAJVPK010000317.1, from coordinate 11,584 downwards.
AAAAAATCTAAAATATATTATAAATTTTTATAAGAAAATAATAACTTTAATAAAAAAAAGAAAGACTCCTGTAATTTTTTGAATATTATAATTGAAGTTTATTCTTATTATAATAATATTTAAATAAACAAAACAAAAAATAGTGCTTATTCTGAGGGACGTTTTAAATGTTCTAATAATAATAAATACTATTTTTTGCCTATTCAAGTCATTTCATATGAAAAATAAGTAATAAAAAAAACAATGAATTTATTTTGATTTAATAAGATAAAGTGAATACAATAAAATAAAAATTTAAAAATAAAAATTTGGTGTAGATATATTTCTTATATTCCATTCATAACATTCAAAAAAATTTGAAATATAATATATTTCTCTATCTTTTGTTCTGCTTTCATTTGATAACAAGATTTCTTAGAAATTTCTATAACTCCATCAAGAAATTTTAAAAGACAAAAATCTCTGGAAATTTTTCAGCTCAATTATCTTTTGGAAATTTTACAGACATCCAAAATTTTCCAAAAAAAAAATTCACAATATTTTGGAAATTTTTACAAATTTTTTAGAAATTTTGCAAAAAAATCCACAATATTCTGGAAATTTTGCAAAAAAATTCACAATATTCTAAAAATTTTTTGTAAAAAATTTGCAAATTTTTCACATAAAAAATTGTTATATTTTTAATTTTTTTTTGGAAAATTTCAATAAGTTACAATTATATATAAACAATTTTTTCATATTTATAATTTATTATTATTTTATCATATTTATAATTATTATTATTTTATTTATTAATTTTAATATTTACAAAAACTTTTAAAATATATAAAATTTATTCTATTGTTCACTAGTGTCACTTTCATCATCATTATTATCTTCTTCTTCACTATCTTTTTTATATTCATCTTCATTCTTTTTTTTATTTTTATTTTATATTTTTGGTTTTTTCTTATATTATATGGTCAACTCTTGATATAAGAAATTTACATGTGAAATTGATTCTCATAAAAAATTACCATAATTAATTACATTAAATTATATTAATTTTAATGTATCAATTTCAATAATTCTGACAATTACATATTAGTCAAGATTGTCAAAATTTTTTGGATACAGGTTATTTTTTTAAAAGAAACAGTATCCTTTTCAAAATAACTGAAAAAAAGCAGAAAATTTTTTTGTTATAATTTAAATTATAAGTTGATATTAAAAGTGTTATTAAGTAAACTTATAAAAATATAAAATACATATTATGTAAAAATTTTATACTGATTTAATTAAAAACGAGTGATTAAATTAATCTTTTATTTAAAAAATTTCATTAATAAGTAATTACTTAGTTTTAATGTAATCAGTCTGAAAAGTTTACAGTAGATGTTGTTGACTGTGATCTGACCTTCAAGAAATATGATAACTATTAACTAAAGATATGGTAGCTAAACTAAAATATAATAAACTACTAACTAATTTATACTAAAAAGTAAAATGGTTGAAGGATTTAGATGTTATGAATTTGTTTGAAAGAGACAAGGCTATGAGATTTTTATAAGGGTTTAACTAAATTATTCACAAAGAATATAACTAAACTAAACTAAACTGATAATTCTTAACACTAAGTAGAGAATTATAACACAAAAACAGTATACTAAGATCACAAAGCAAGGTATAAATCAACAAGGGTTTCAGTATTCTACCAAGGAACAATATAGAATTTCACTAAGAAATTACAATAGTATAAATTATAATCCATACAAATATTATTTATAAGACAAATTACAAAGTATTTTTATTAACAAGAACTGAAACTAAATTGAACTCAATTGAACTTAATCAAACTTGATTGAACTGAGAACTAAGCAAAGAGAAATCCAGTTCTTTATATACATAATTGAAGTTATAATAGATTACACTATAGACTACACTAATGCATAGACTATTAATTACGTTAATGTATACACTATTAATTACACTTTCTACTATGTTATCTATAACACTATTCATTACACTATTGAATACACCATTGAGTACACTGTACATTACACTGTTGATTACACTTAGATCTACAGTCGTAATATCTAATAGTTGTACCAATTTCTAAATGATTTACACTAATAGTTTTCTATATAATATAAACTAATAAAAATATGAAATCAAACTATAAAATATAGTCATATATGATAATAAAATAATAATATAATAAATAAATAAGATAAAAATATAGAAATAATAAAATTTGACAACTAGGTTCAACAATGTTTTTTAAATTTTTCTATGAGTTTACTTAATAACATTTTTGATTTTAGCTAAGTAAATAAAATGTTTAATATATAACATGCATTAAAAATATTGTAAGCTTCTTTATTAATGAAATAAAAAAATTATGAAAATAAGTAAATATATTATTAAATGTCAATAATTTATATGTAAATAAATTTTTGCTATTCTGTGTAATTATTGATATTGTAAAAATTTTTGTTGAACCCTATAAAGAAGTTCTATTTGATTATTATTTAACTTTAATTCTGGTTTTTGCTTTATGAATTTTATGACATTATCAATACTTTGGATTGATAATTTTTGTTTAATTTTTTTGGTTGATTTTTTTTGAACTTAATTTATAATATTTCTATTTGTTATATTAATATTTTCAATTTCAAGTGAGTCATCAATCTCAATATAGTTATTTATATTAATGACATCTTCATAAAGTAATTGAGAAATTAAATTTTGAATTTCTTGAGTATTGTATTGTTGAAATGAGATTATATTATCAGTTATTGTGCTATTTGAAATAATGCTAGCAATATATAAGAGTGTTTCTGAATTGTCAAACTCTAAAAATTGTGAAGGTAAAACTATATTTGTCTTTTTTCAACAATTCAAAATAGTGTCACAACTAATATTATTCCATAATTCAACAATCCAATCTATAGCATGCTTAATATTAATATCTTCTAAAATATTATTATTAAATTAATTAATTCTTAATTTTATCAGAAGTTTTCTATATTGTGCCTTAAAAGAATGGATTATACCTACATCTATTGGTTATAAATGTGCTGTAGTATTTGCAGGTAATGGATGTAGTGTAATATGTATATAATAAATCTTCTGATTTTAAACTCTAATCACTATAATAAGTAAATGCTTGGTCATATAAAAGAAGAATTGATCTATTTTTTTCACTCATTTGATTATTTAAATTAATTAAAAAATTATTCCAGATTTCTGTAGTCATCCATGCTTTATTATTCAAATAATAGTTAACTGGCAAATCTTCTTTTTTTATTTTTTGTAATGGTCGAGGTGTTTTAAAACAATGGATTACTAATAGTCTTATTTTAGCTGTACCTGAAAATAGGAAAAAAACAGTTAAAATAAATTTATAATTAAAGACAAAAAAATTTAATATTATCAGAAAATTTTTAAGAACGAATAATTCTGTAAATTTATGGGATATAAAATTTCCGTAAATTTTTACATAAATTTCTGTAAATTTTTGTAAATTTTTAAAATTTTTTGATGTAAAATTTTGTAAAATTTTTGTAGAAATTTTTGAAATTTTTTATATCAAAAGATTTCATTAATTTTTATGGAATATTACAAAAAGCTTTTCGTAAATTTTCAAAATTTTTATTGTACAAAATATTAATATTTTATTTAATAAACTAAATATGTAATACAAAATGATTTTGTTTATTTATCTAAATGATCTTGTTTATCTTGTTTCAAACTTTTTCAAAAACTATTTATAAAATTTTAGAAGACAAAAATTTTCTGGAAATTTTCAAAATTTGTTTATTTCTCAAGTATGTGTATTGGTTTTGATGAGGTTGGACACCGTTGCTATCCATAAAATCTTCATTTAATATTGTGTTTCAGGGTCATCCAAGACTCCAACAAAACTTCTTGAGTCCCTTTGGTTTCCTTTTCTTGAATAATGCAATTCTTATATTGCAATGCTTTGTCTTTTCTGTTATGTTCCCATGTAACAGGTATTCATTCAGCAGGTTATATTCATAACTTTATTGTATATTTGTCTTTTCTATAGTTTTCAGAGTAACGAGTAGTTGCTTAGCAGATTATTTATAATCTTGCTATTGTTATCTACGTAAACCTTCTACAATTTACAAAGACAACAGAGTAAAATAATACTAAAACTAATAAACAAAACTAAGTATAACAATAAGAATTACTGATTTCAAGATAAAAAGATGTACAATATGAAAGATTATATATAGAAAGAATTAAGTACGATTAATTATAAAAGAGACGTTGTTACCATATACCTGTCACCCAAATTTAAAATCCAAATGCCAAAATCCTAAATGCTGAAATCCCAAATTCCAAATCCCAAATTATAATTAGTATTTTTTGCCGAAATCCCAAATCCCAAATCCCAAATACTAGTAATTTGGGATTTTGGCGTCCCAAATCCCAAATGATTTGGGATTTGGGCAACACGTATACCCATACCAAAACTAACACTGCCAAACAGCTCCAGGAAACCTTCTTATTTCTTCCATTTATGCAAAACAAAACTTTCATAATTGGAAAAAAGCTACAGGGTTACCCTTTAAACCTGAGCTAGTTTATCCTGAGGCTTATTCACTGAAGTACTATTCCTAAAACAAAAGTTAATTTCGCTGTCTAAGTTTTCTGTAAAAAGACTGAAATCAACTTCACGAAAAAAGAGCCATAAGTATTTAACGTATTCTAGTCTAGTCTTATCTAGTTGTTGCCTAACACAGACTTAAACAACTTTTCTTACTTCACAAATATTTTACTTCAAATTTTACTGTAGAATATGAGCAATGGGAAAAAAACCAGAAAGGTTTTTTTTTTTAAAAAAATAGTTAATAATGTATCAGATGTAATTGTAGAATATAAATCTCGGCAAAGATTTTTAAATTTGTATTAACTGCTTCGAGAATTTTTACAACAAATTCTTGAAACCATCTATTTATATCTATAAAATGAAAACTACTTAATTGAGTAAATGATGGAGCAAAGGATAATCTATCTGATTCCTGTAATCCATAACAACATTCAATATTAAGTTCTTGAAGTGAAATAAATTGTCCAATTGGTGATGATTTCCCATTGAAATAATAAAAATTTACTGTTTTTAAACAAAGAAAATATTTCTTTTTGACTAATAATAGTGTCGCGGTCTGTGCAGAACAAGTGGAAAGTTAAGCCAATCAGTCTCAATAAGTTGGATCAATCACACGATAATTCAATGTACTACTAACACACTTTCTCTTGTGCACAATATCCACAACAAGACAGGCAATCAGTTGATCTAAACCTGCTTACTAACACTCACAAACAATGCAATTACATGTAATATCTGAAGGTACGATAAGCAAGTGGAGTAAAAGTATCTTTAACATTTGCTTGCACATTATCAAAACTATTGTAGACTTTTTGATGTAACTTGCCAAGAAATAAAAGAAATAGTTCATTAAAGTTTAATATTGGAAATAACAAAAACAATATATTACTGCTTTGGTGTATCTTATTACTTTTGTTATTCCGCTACACTAAATTTATGTTCAAAATTATTACAAAAATATAAAAGAAATAAAAGAGAATAACAATAGTGATATATTACTGCTTTGGCGTATCTTATCACTTCACTAATCCCGCGACTATATTATTTATGTATTTTTAAAAAGTATTACGAATGAAAAGTAAAAATAAAATTAAATTAAAATGTTCAAAATATTTAAGTAAAGAAAATAAAGACTAAAATCGAAATATCAAGTAAAATATTTTTATTTTTGGTTCTTGTTCTTTTTGGTGAAAAGGAATCCCCCCTTTTCTTTCTTCCCTACCGCAGCTATTTTATAATTTTTCTCCTTGTTTACCGTCATCCTCTGTCATCTATAAAAACGTTTTCATGCCAGGATGAATAAACAGTCATCCTGGATGATAGATGACACACAAGGATAATTCATCCACACATATCATCATCCATCATCCCCCGTGACTCCGGCTATTTTTGTGCCACCTCAATAGTAAAAAAATTTTGTATAACTATTGTCAAATCTATTTAAAAGCCGAAAAATTTCATTGCTCTTAACCAATTTTAATCATAGTTTTCCCACTTAAAATTTATCCAAAACTTTGTCTAAAATATTATACTTTTTTCAAGATCATAAAACTAGAAATAAATATGAGGGTTTAACAATAGAAATATATGTAATCCCACGAGAGAAAAAAGTTTTTCTAAGGTCAAAAAGGTAATTAATCAGTTAGTTTTTGTATAAATGTAAAAAAAATTGAATTTTTATTTGTAATTAATAAGAAATTTTATATCTTCTTTCTTAACAAAATTGTCTCAAGATCTAAAAAAAAGGGTCACTTAAAAACTATTAATTAGCTATATTTAGTTGTAATATTATTGATATAATTATTTTTTAATTTTTTATTATTTATTATTATTAACAAAAAAGAATTAATAACTTTCATATATTAATTTATTTTATTCTTTTGGAATTTTCTTTTCTTTTTTCATAACCCCAAGCATCTCTAATCTTTTTTTTTGTTCAACTATCCCAATGAGCTAATAGATTTGATAAAGTGAAATCAATTACAGTATCAGTTGGTCTTATATATGTATATAAAGTTTCCAAAATTTTTTTTTCTTCTTTTGATGAATAATGTCATGTAGTTTTAACTTTTTTTTGTGGATGCCTGTTCATTTACAGAAATAATCTCACTTGATTCTTGTGTTGAATTTTCATTTGGTGAATTATTAAAAGGATTGGTACATTTTTTGATATTTTTTTTTGAATTTTTTTTTAAGTCTGCAACTTTTGTAACAACTATTCCTTTTGCACCTCTACCTTTAGTATCAATTGCATGTAAGCATAAAATCTCTTGTTGAAAAATCTTATCCAATCATACAATACCATCTTGATAACATCCATATAATTTTTCAAATCCTTTTATTGTTTATTAATTACAATTTTGAAATAATAGGTGATGAGTTCCATTTTCCATTTCAAATGCTTCAAGTAATTGATTAATTAATTTCCATAATACTTCATGATGTTCTTTAATAGCTTGTGTAGTTGTTGATAATACAATATCATCAAGAAACTCATCTAATAAAAGATTCATCCATTCTTTTTCAGATTGTGTAACTTTAATTTGACATTTCAAATTTTTTTCATTAATTACATTACCAGTTATATTTTGTTTAATGAACTTAACTCCAAAAGTTTCCAATGTCTCATCAAATACAAAGTAATATCCATTTTGTGTCAAGTTGACTGAACTTACATATTTCAATAAGGTTTGAATTTTTGAATTTTTGGTTATAATAGTAAGAAAATGAATAGTTAAATGGGTATAATTTATTTTACCAGCAATAGGAAATAGAGGAGAAAATGCTGATAAGCATTGTACTTGTAATTTACTATTTTCTGAATGAATATCAGTATGATGTCTAGTAGGGTAAAAATGGATATCCTGGCCTAGCACTAGTCATCTTGCTATATTTCACACTCCAAAAACATCACAAAGCATATCAATTTTTGTACATCAATTTGTTTTTTTCGCCATACAGGAAAACCAATAACTATATTATCCCCAAGTATGTGACATGATTTATTTTTTTTGCCACATTTTTATATCAAAATACATTGATTTTTATATATATCTAGAACACATTTAATTATTCAAATTCATTTCAAAAAAAGATATCAATTATTTATGATATACTGCTTGCTATTAAAAAAGAAAAAAATTATGATAAAGATATGAATAAAAATGAATATCAATCCTGATTTTTTTTCAACTTGACAAGCTTAAATTGTATACTAATATTATTTGTTATAGCAGAATTCATTATAAAGCTAATTCTTCACTACTTTTCTAGTACAAAAATTTATACATTTGAATGTAAATTTTTTGATATCATATACTATTTGGTGTAAATTTTTCTATACTATAATCACAACTGATATAAATTTTTTAATATCGTACTTCTTTGGTATAAATTTTTCTATACCTTAATCACAGCTTGTGTAATTTTTTTTGATATTACACTTTTTTGATATAAATTTTTCTATACTCTAATCATAATTGGTGTAAATTTTTCACATAACTCAGAATTCTATCTATATAAGTATTTCATAACATAAAACCCTTTAATATGAGCTCTACATAATCCAGGTTCAGAACTAGTAGGCTTACCACAAACTTTACAACGAACATGTTTTTTTAAACTTCCAATGATCAAAACAACTTTCAGGGTGACAACAATCTCGTCCACAAACTTTACCAGAGTTATGCAAATAATTACAAATATAATCACCTAGTATGATATATAAAATATAAATATAAATAATTTCAATTTAAACAAAAGATCTGGTATATTAATATAAACAACGAATTACCAACACCTATATCTTTAATTTAATAAACATAACACATATTCAAATATCAACTACTACCCAAAATATCAATCAAGTATCTACAGAGGTCAAATCTTCTAAATCTATATGGCAGGATATTGAAAAAGCTATAATTATCATAACACAAATAAGTGTCTTATATAAAAAAAAAAGATAAAAAGTTCATGCAAAATTATAAAAAGTGATATATCAAATTGCATCAAGTTGAAAATTCAAATATCATATCTTGAATATTGCAAAGAGAATATTTTCAAATGAAGAAAAATATATCAAATCGAAAAAGTAATATCAGGAATGGTATAAATATAAAAATGAACTGAAAATTCTTCAAGGCATATTAAAACTTAACTATTTATATTATCAATTAACCAAAGACTATTTTGCTACTAACGAAGAAATTGAAAAAGAGACAGATGATTTTCTCAACTCTTAAGTATTCTTTGAAATGGATATTCAATATTTCTAATAACCATCAATTCATCTCGAACAAAAGATTGCTTTGGTCTATTGCCATCAATATCTTCTAACCAATATAATACCAGTTAATTTTTTTGTACTCTAGATTCTTTAATATAATAAACTTTGGAAGACCAATTCATATCAGTTATGTGTCTCCTGCCAAATTCTAACTCTCCAGGTTCAAGTAAATATAAAACAGAATCTTTATAGATTAACTGAGGTTCATCAAACTTGATAGGTTTACGATGTTTGACAGAAGAATTAGCAATTATTTTTTCACCTTTTAAAGCTCTCCTCACAGCTTCATTAGGAGACATACGAATTAATCAGGTATAAGTATCATTATAACACTGGTCAAAAATTGATAAAACATACACATATCGGATATCCAATATGTGCATGGTACGTCCCTAATATCGGGCGTATATCGGATACCCGTAAAGCTCTCAATTAGTTTGATTCAAACTGAAACCAATCTGCCAGTTTCGGTTCAATTCGGTTTCGGTTTGTTAAATTTACAAACTGAATATTTCAGTTCGGTTTCAATTTGGTTTCAGTTTATTCATAGAAACTGAACCGAAAAACCAAAACCAAAACCAAAAATTTCAGTTTATATATTAATTTTGATCATCATGGTTTCACCATCTATTTTATAATGATCTAGATTTTTTTGACTTGATTATTTTTTTATATAATTATAATGGCCGAGATTATAAGTGATACTGAATCAGGAAATTCACAAGAAAATGTAGAAAATAGTGAACCATCAGTTTCAAATATATCAAGAGAGACCAGTAACAGTAATTTAACAGAAGTAAGCAGTAACAATTTAATAGTAATTAATAATAATAGTGATAATAGTGATAATAACAATAATAAAAAAAAGCTTCTATATATCAATTTTTTACTTTAAATCAAGAGGAAAATAGATACTATTGTAATCATTGCACGTGAGTATTAAAAAAAAGATATATGTTTATTATATAATTATATAAAATATTGAATATTTATGCTTTTTACTCTTTTATTTTAGCAAAAGTTATAAAGCTGCTAAAGATAGTTCAACTTCTACATTAAGAAACCATATTTCTTGTGAATATAAACATTTGAATCAAGAAGTATCTACATCTGGACCATTGGACAAATTTATTAAATCAAAAAAAATATTGGCATGTATAAATTATTAACTGTACAAAATTATCGTTCGATCTCAAGAACAACTTTCTAAACTCTACTTCTGTTACTAATTAAATATATTTATTACATTTAGTAGAATTTCTATTTAAATTTTCATGCAAATTGAACAAATATTCATAAAGAAATTGACATTTTTTAAAAATAGATTAAATTATCAATTTATGCACGAATATTTGTTCAATCTACATGAAAATTTAAACAGAAATACTATTAAATGTGATAAATATGTTTAATTAGTAACAAAAATCAAGTTTAGAAAGTAGTTCTTGAGATTGAAAGAGGTTAATTCTTCAAACTTTATTTTTTAATATTAATTTTAAATAAATAATAGATAGTACTCAAGAAAATTGAACAGAAGATTTAATAAACTGGATTGTAACTGATGATCAATCTTTTACCACTGGTCGAAAATTGATAAAACATACACATATCAAATACCCGATATGTACATGGTGTGTCCTTAATATTAGGCATATATCAGGAACCCGATATATATATAAAATATTTTTCACACCTATCGGGTACCTGATATATGCTTGATATTAGGAACACACCATGCACATATCGGGTATCCGATATGTGTATGTTTTATCAATTTTCGACCAATGTACTGTTGTTAACAAAAAATCATTTAAAATCATAATAAAAAGACTTAATCCAAATGTTACATTACCTTCTAGTAATACTGTTCAAAACAATATTTCCAAATAAAAAAAAAAAAATTAAAAAAGAATTACAAGAAATTTTCTGTTGTATTTCTTTTACTTTAGATGCATGGACTTCAAAAAATCAAATACCTTTTCTTGGAATAAGTGCTTATTGAATTTCTTCAAATTGGAAATTAAAAAATACAATTCTTGATTTTCAACCATTAGAAAGAATACATTCAGGTGAAAATCTTGTAAGAGTTTTTTTTAATACAATAAAAGAATATAGAATTTTGAATAAGATTAGTTTATTTTTGTTATATTATTTTTTGATTATTTAAATATATTATTTATTAATATGTATATTAGATATTAGAAATTACTACTGATAATACATCTAATATAGATACAATGTTTAATTATTTGAATGTTTATTGTACTGATGAAGGAATTACATTTAGTTCTGAAAATTAATGTGTATGATGTCTTACACATATAATTAATCTTGCTGCTCAAACTATTCTAAAAGTATTACAAGGATTGGGACCAGAAAATGAACAAGATATATTAAAAGAATTTATTAATAAATCTTCTTTAGAAGTTATAACAAAATTAAGAAAATTGATGGTTAAAATTAGAGCCTCTCCATTATGACGTGAATGATTTTATTAACAATGCAAAGCTGTTAATATAAAAGAACTTCAATTAATTCCTGATATAAAAATCAGGTGAAATTTTACATATGATATGATTAAGAGAGTAATATTTTTTCGTGAGGTAAAAAGAATTTATATTAATTACTGAATATTGATTTTTATTATATCTAAATATATTTTTTTATTAGCCACTTCA